>VDFB02046118.1:0-19954 GCA_007258455.2 Sequoia sempervirens | reverse complement strand
TCTAATAATTGAGATTAATAGTTATGAAAATATCTTTGTAAGATTGTTGTTATATCACAAGGGGTCATTTTCATCTATGTTAATTCCTAAAAATGTGTGTATAAGATCAAAGACAACATGCACCAAATTAGAATGTTCTTTAAAATGTGAATGATATTCTGCTAAATGTTTGGATATTTGAAGATAACATTAGATGATAAATGAATGTCCTTAAATACAATAACATTGCAATAAATTGTACAAAATGTGTGTTTAGTTGACCCATCTTATGAAAAATATAGTTGGGAGTCGACCAAATTTTAAATTTCAAGGGTTACATCCATGATCATAGTGTTGACCTAGTACTCAAGAAAATAATTTGGGACATAACATAGCTTACATTAAGATAGGCAATCAATATATAAGGATAATTTGAATGATAGGTGTAGTTAACATGTAAATTGAAAGAATATATTGAAATGTGTGCATGTATGGATAAGATAAGTAATAATGCATGAGAATGAGTATAAATAAATAAATATTTATAATATAGACAAGGAAGTTCAATTTTACAAAACATTTTCATATTTATCAATATATAAATATATTAAACTAAACTCTCAAAATAAATATAAAATTAAATAATAAGCAATATAAATATACAAATTTTAACATTACAAAACTAAATAATTATCTATTTAATAGAGAAAACCTTAAAACTTTTTTTTTTTTATAATTATTTTAAATTTAGAATTCGATTTCCATAGGTAAATGTGAGGATATTGCAATCATATTACGATGCCACATTGTTGTTGAAGACTCAAGGAAACACCTGTTGCAACAATAGAAAAAGGAGTGATAATTGAATGCAACAGTGGGTTCCATAAGAAATGTCATATTCTTCCTATTTCAATCAAAGACTTTGGGTATCATTGAATGGAGAAACGATGTATCCATCCACATTTTGTACCTCACACTTACACATCCTAAGTAATCAGGATTCAAACTTTTCTCTGAATATCCCACTTGCCCATTGGATGAACATCACCTCTTTTCCAAGTTTGGTAATTAATGATATTAAATTTCTACAATCTATCAAAATTATTATGAAATGGTTTCTAGATTCAATCGTGTGATCTCAAATATTGATGCAAAAAATTATACATAATGGAATCCATAAACCATTTCATAATAATCACTCATTTAGTGAGAGAAAAAGTGGACACACTTTTCCTTCGGTAAAACTATATCCATGATAGAAACATTATATTCTTTTCAAGTAGAAAGTATGTGTTTAGCAGGAACTTGTCCTCTAGCACGAATATATTTGTGGATGAAATAGTTCATTAAATCCCTCAGCCTGTTGTCAGCAAATGTCTCTGACTTAGTTATTCCATTGCTTTGCTAAATGCTTTTAGTTTTTAAATGCTACGATTTGCATTTATAATAGTACAATAGCATTCTTAATGGTAATTGAAATGAACTATGATCATTAGTGGAATAAACTATTTTGTTCGCTATGGTTATTACTTCATCAACATTTGTTTGTGTATCCCATAGTGTCTATTTTGAAGGTGCATTCCTTGTAATAATACACATGAGGCATCAAATCAAGGAGAAACCCTTTTCTAGGTCGGACATTGTAATGCCCAAAGTTAGCATTGAGTGAAGAATGTAGGAATTTAATGAAAGGGGAGGAAAGGTTGGCTTCTCGATGACACTTTAACATCATCATTTCACAAGTGATTTGTATAGGTATATGTCCTAAACACTCACATGAAGGGAACACCATAGTATTTCCCATAGTAAGGGGGTTTAGCCATATATTTATTACAGTAACTTTTTAGTCTATTATAGTTATTACAATCATTAGGAAATATTCCTCTATCGAAGATACGTCATGTGGACCAAGATATTCTTGAACATGATTTTGGGGTTAAACTATTTCACGTGAATGGTTTTAAATTTCAAATAGATTGCATATTAATACACATGGTTAGACTTCTTATTTGAAACTTCAAATCTCTTGCCACTTCTCATATTAAATATTTACTAGAGGAAAAATTATCACTTCTTTAACTATTAGATGCTCACTCATTCAAATGTCTAAAAAAAAAAATATAAAAATAAAATCGGGCTGAGTTATATATGATTAGAGGATACCAAAACAAAACCCAAAATACCTTTTTAACCCTCTCCTCAAGTGTCCTAACCCTAGGCACTTGGGTTGGTGTCTCAAAATTAGCCTAAACACACATATTTATTATTGTACATTTCCTAAAAATGACTTACAAAATTGCCTACGGGTTACACTTACATCACATTCAAAGCACAAAATAGCATTGTTGATGATGTTTTCTACACAAAAACAACTCAGACAGAATATAATATCCTATGTCTCTTGAAAGGTAAATCTCTATTAGCAAGGCTCAAGAGATAATCCCAAGGTCTCTAATGTCAGGTCTTGACAATGCCTAAACAACTCAGTGATAAATGTGAAAATGTTGGTAATCACAATGGGACGTTACTACAAGCAAAATACTAAATATCAATTTATCAGATTTAACAATATAATGATACTTCAATCCTAAATTTAATCCAATGATTCAAGAAATAACAAAATATAAGGGTTTCAAAGAGATTTATAGACTTAATGTTAAACCTAAGATTAACAATGCAAATGACAAAACACTCAAAATGGACCAATCCCTCAAAACAAATTTCTACTTGACCTAGATGGATCTGCAATCTTATAGAAACAATGCAATCTTCTAAGGTGTTAAGATTTTTGATCATGAACATTCATTCAAACAACCCTATTACAATTGAAATGAATAAACCTTCACAATTGAACTAAGCACAATGAATATAAAGTCTAGGCTAACTTTGCAAAGCAACTAACAATTAATTGGTTATGAAAAGTATGGACCAGGGATTGCTGCAACACTTCAAATATCAAACCATAAACATTATTGAATCAAATCTAATCCAAATATTATCTTCCTCAAAGCAATTCTAAAGATAGAATAACAAGAACAATGCAAGATAAGAACACAAGTATGGCACCAAATCACAATGTCATTACTTGCATCAAATTATCCACTGTAGCAACAATTCTAGCCTTTTGTTACAATATTTTCTTGAGAACAACTACTTGCTAACTCTTTCTCTCCTTAATTCGCTCTAACTATCTCTCTATTTGTCTATGTCTAAAACTTCTTAACCCTTACAAATGAGGCAAAATGCCATATTTATAGAACCCCTCAAAACATGTCGGCCTAGATAATATTTTACAATAATAATTAGGCACAACAAGCCGGCCAAGAGAAATTCAAAATGAAATAAAATATGCATTAAATGTATGAACTTCATCTATGTCGACCTGGGATCTCGAATGCAACTCAGACCAATGCATGGAAAAATAATAGGGAAGCACAAATCTCGATGTAGCCAATCATTAATTGCCTTCCCCTTTGTCTTTATTTTGATCCAGCATTTCATGCACCTTCAAAAGCACCCTATCTAGGTCGGCCATAGGTGGTAAAGGTAAAACCCTAAGTCACCTTTCAATTGATGCAATTTCTTCCCTTGATTGTTTCACTGACTTATCCCACTCCACCTTATAAGTTAGGTATTTATCAGTGACAACAATGTAGGTGGCCGCATCATCCAACTGGTGCTTAGAAATGAAATCATCATTAATTGGGGCATAAACATCATGTCACCACTTCCTCAACTACTCCAAACTCAAGTACTTAGGGGCAATCTTTCTTCTCCCTATCATATCTCAAAGAAAGCAATGGATCCATTGTACACACCAGCTAGGGTATCATCAATTTTCTGCTTCTATTTGTAAATATTTTTCAAAAGGTCCTCTGCCTAATTTACAATGCTTCAAACCACTCCCAAGGTTCAGTAGCTCTGGAGGAAGGGAGAATTTTATCACTTACTAGCTTCTCCCTGGTGTACTCCATGATAGTTTTGGCTTTCTGTAGTAGGAGATCTATATATTCCTTATGTTGTGCTAACACCTCCTTCAACCAATCAACCGACCTTATAGCATCCTTCCCAGTTGAAAAAATATCTTTAATGGCCTCATTACCTTTGGTTTGCACCCCTTGTAGCCAATTTGCAATGGCAAGAGTGGAAGCCTTCATCTTTTCTAGCTCAGTGATAGTCTCTTGAGGTAAAGGTTTTGCAACAGAAGTGGAAGGGTTAATAAATTACAGGGGCTTCATCAAATATTCCAAGCATTTCCTGAGATTCTCATTTTCCTTCTTCAACACATGCTTAGTTTTTATTTCCGTCCTCAGTCTGTCCAAGATGACCGCACTAGAACCCTCATATTCTTCAATATCTTGCTCGATAGAAGTGGGCCCCAAACTAAAAGTATGCACATTGTAGTCCTTTGTAGATACCTCATCTCTATTCTTATCCTGAGCAGGAGTTGCAATGTGGACAACTCTGTTGCTTGCCTCATCCCTTTCAATCGTTGAAATCACCCTAGCCTTCATTTTACCTTTATCCTTTCCGATCTTGGCTAACAACTCATCCCAATTAGGTGGAGTGTCTTCCACAACAACTTGTTTTCTCTTTATCTCTTTGTCCATCCAATCAGGGATAGTGGATTCCAATTGTACTTTAGTCTATTTCTCCTCCTCCTTTTGATCTTTAGGTGCCTCTTCACTCAAACCCTACTTCTCAGGAGTTTCGGTCTTGCTTTCCTTCTCTTCAACATATTCCTCTTTGTGATCAGGGGATGTAATCTTTTCTACCTCTTCTTCTTTTGGAGGTGAGTTAAACTCTTTGGCTCCAAAAGGTGACTCTCCATATGCAACCAAAGGAGATTGCATTACCTTTTCTACTTCAGATTCTACACTATAAAGGTCACCTTCATGAAATTCCTGTCCTTCAGTATCTAGGTGATCTTCAACTTTCTCATATTCACCTGGTTTATTTTGAGCTTCATGGGCAGAAGGAACATCATCATGTTGCTCCTCATGAGAAACAACCATAGGGAGGTCCGCTTTAGGCACACTATCCTTGGGAGAAGGAGTCCTATACCTCCTTGTGTACACCCATGCCTTGTCTTTTGAACTTTCTACATTTACCACTCGTGGGGTAACTTCCTCTTCTCCCACTTTGGAGCTTGCCTTATGTGACAATCTTATGAATCTTCTCCTTTTGGGCACAAGAACATCAATCTCAGGAGCCTGCCTTTTAGTTTCCTTCTGCTCAAACTTCTTAGTCTTTGAAATTTTCTTAGCTATTGGCTTTCTCTGCTTTTCTATCTCTTGGACTTCCTCCTCTTGAACACCTTTTATCTTGATCTTAAAAGGAGAATATAGCTTGCCTTTGCCGTTAGGATCCTGCTTAGTTGACTCTTCAAAAGTAGACCGAGGATCGAAATCCCCCATCAGCTCATAGGTGCACTGTACACCTTCATTCTCTAACTCCCACAATTTATGCTTTAGCCACATTCTAGTGAATTCGGTGACTAGATCCATCAGCTATTTTAGCTCTGTCTTTTCTTCCTCTAGCCAATCCACATCACCAATTGGCCTGTCCTTTATTTCCTCATAAGCATGATCCTAAATAAGGTTTCCATCATCCTCGAGTTGATTCGAGACTGCCCTCACATTGTATAATCATATTGATTCTACTGGGAGCCGAGAGAACTTTTTCTTCCTTACCTCGTATTCATCACTGCAGTTAGCCCAGTAGTCTTCTAACTCAACCTTATGGCTATATTCTCTATTGGCTCTCCTTTGGGCTTCACCTGTGATGTCAAACCTTGATCTCTTGGAATGGAAGGATAAACCAAGAGCACTCATCTCCTCCTCAGAAGCCTGGGCAGAACCAATGGAAGGACAAGCCTCCCCAGTGCTAATCCTTAATGGGAATTCTCCACTAAAACTGGTCTTATGCTTGTCCCTCTTGACAATGGCATCAAAGTCACATATCTGTCTAGTGACTTCCAAAAGTAAAATGCGATCAGTAGGGTATCTTGGAAGTCTGTAAGGGGCCCTCTAGCAACCATCAATCTGAATGTAGGAGAAAGTTGGGTACTGAATAAACCATGCCCCATATTTCTTGATGAGCTCTTTTGCTTGATCCGAAATTCTCACATGCTCTGTACCCTGAAGCAATCTAGTGACATGCATGGTGAATGCATCATTCACCCTCCTGTAGCTTGAGCTTCCTAGATGCAATTGAGGGAAAACCTCATAAATAATATCTTGTCCAAAGGTGCCCCTGGTACTCAATCCTCTATAGGGGTGGAATCTTGCAAGTGCTTAGACCAAATATGAAGTCATCGTGAAGGTCTTGGTCTACAACACATTGGATAGCTACTCATGACTAACTCTGCTAATGATGCCTTCCCAATGGTAGTCAGTCTTCTCCTGTTCCATCCTCACACTCACATGGCACATACAATTCTCAAACATGCCAACATTCTTCAATCCAACCACCCTACTAAGAAGAGTGATGGCATCATAATACTCCTTCTTGACCTTTTCCCTGAATAGCTGTTTAGGAAATTTGGAATAATGAGACTTGGGCTTCTCCAGCTAGGAATTGATAAGCTGTTGAGATTTAACAGTTTGTTCTTCATAAAACTCCCGAGCTTCCTTCATTTTGAATGCCACCACATGAGATCTGTCTGGCATATCAAAAGTTTGGGCAATGGAAATAGGGTTGAGATTCACTACAACTCTCCCTTGATGACCAATAATTCTCTATGTACCTTGGTCATAGTGTCTTGTACACTCGAGGAAAAGCTCATAACACTAGACTCTGGAAGGAAAACCAACCACATGTGACAAACGTGATTCCTTCATCCTTGTAGTCACCAAAGGAAGATCTTGTGCTGCCATTCTTCCTTTAAAATCTTTGTAATCCCACAGTACGACATTTGTATTAGTCACCTCTGACCAGATTGATGTAATTTTACTCTCAAGGATCTTTCTCCTGATGTCCATTTCAATCCTTTCTGCCTCAGATACTAAGGATCCCTCTGCTGTCTCACTAGATTCAACCTGCACTCAACACGGAAATCATAGTAAAAAACCACATGAAATGAATGTTAATCCATCAAAACACTGTTACAATGAACCTCATACAATCAAGGTGTTATTAAAACTCATATAAAATGATCTTGATAAACTTTGGATTTCAAGACCATCCATGGAATCTGAGCCAGAGAGGAATTTCAAGAAATTTTGGACAAGACGGATTCCAGTGGAATAATCATGAAAACACCTACTAACAATTAAATCTGATCATTATCAATCAATAAACCACATAGGAGATCATAAGATAGCATGAATTAATCATAAAATACATCATAAATCATTAATAAATCCAACTATTCCATACTTCCTTACATTTCACCAAATTTCAAAAAAATCCGCTAGAGATGGATTTCCGCGAAGGGGAAGACACTTTGTAAACTTTAGAAAATCTAGGCAGCAGAGGACTTCAAGAAAATTCGAGGTCAACGGAAATCCGTAGAATATATGAAACTCCGAAAATGATAGCGGATTCCAGAAAATAAAGGGAATCGGGAAAATCCGGCAGAGACAGATTATCTCAAGGTGACTGTGAAACCCGAACATCGACGTTAAATCACAATTTTTCCCAGAACACTAGATTAATCATGAATTTCAAAGATTTAAGCTTGAGACAAGTTTGACATGGGCCTTCCATAGATTTTCTTTGCATTTTAGGCTAGTTTTAAGGTGAAATAAGGTGGAATGGTATTTCCCTAAGTTTCAAACCCTATACATCTGCCATTAGCGCATAGGCAAGCTCACAATTTAAACATTTCAACTACTAATTATTGACTAAGGGAAAATCATGGCTCTCAAGCAAGATATATCAAAATTCAAATAAACAAAGGACCTCAAAACTAACTTGGGAGATGATAAATAAATAAATGTTGGGCAGCCCTAACCACGAAATGAGCAAGCACTCAAGAATTCGGACCTCAATAAAACCAAGACACTAAAGTAATGCTAACCTTCAACAATTAAAATCAGGGAAATCAAATACATACCATATGATGCAGCAGAAATCGAATGAAGCAACAAATACTAGTTAAAGGTGTCCAATGAAGACAACAATCAACAACGCTCAGGAAATCACTAGTCAAATCAAAATATGCACCAACCCAGTGCCCCAAAATCAAATCAAACACTCACAAGAATGCACTTCCGTAGCTCAATTGATGGCAACCAATAAACATAATGGCACAATAGACCTCAAAAATCAGTTAAATACATCGTTTAAAGCTCGTACGAAAACATTTATGCCACCGACAAGACAACAAGGAAAATTTGGGAACCCGCCGTCAGGAAGAAATCCAAAAAAATCTAGACCACGCAAAATTTCGCGAAGACTGAAAATCTTCGAACCACAGTGCTCAGCTGGAGTCCAATCAAGATTCAGGAAAATCCGGCCAGGGTGGAAAATCGTGAACCAGGGTAAAAACCCGAAATTAGCTCAAAATTAAAGATCTTCAATGAATAACTTAGGGGAACCACTTAGGCAATCAAAATAAACATTTTAGCACATGCCAAAGTAAGAAAAAACCTCAAAATGAAAGGACCAAGAAACCAAAACCAAAGCGAAAGAGGGTCCATGCTTTCAGCGTGGGCGTGCGTGCGAAAAGTGCACAACAAATGGCGACTCTTGCTGGAAAATGCTCCAGAATCATTTGATGACAAACATGAATCGAGAACCCAGAATCTCTAGTTTCAGTCTCACTATCAAAAAAACAAATCAAAATGCAAAGATTTAAAGAATCAGAACCAAAGGATAGACCGAACCTTCCATAAACTGAAAATCCAAGTGTGTGCATATGAATTCATTTCCCTCCTTGAGTTACTGCAGAAACCAAGCTTAGTCAAGTCAGGCTACGTAATGATTCTAACTTCAAAAGCAACCTGGATAGAGCCTCACTACCAGTGAGGCATCTATAGCTCTGACGAGGTTATCACTGTGACTCTCTTGAACATAGCTCTACTGCTAGTTAGGCATCCATAACCCCGATAGAGATATTCAGATACCCCAGATAAGTTGAATTCATTCTTTTGATTTTCAACATTTTTTCCTTTTCTTCTTTTGATATTCTTTTGTGTCACTTTTCATTTCAACCTGCGAACACTGAAGTTCACACTTCAGGGCTAAGAATCACAGTGGCACTGAAGCAAAAATAGGATTTTTCACCTAACATGACCTCACAAGGATCCTACGGCAACATCATGATTCTTAGGATATATGAGAGATATAAGATTTCAGAATACTTCAAATTCAAATCAAAACCTGTGACCCATCCTCTATAAATCAAACATTGAGACTGTTGGCAATAGCACAGACTTCAACCATCCTTTCAAGATACAAGACTAAAGTCCACCAATAAAATACTTAGAACAGTCCCAAATAATGATATATTTTCCATACAGGTGTAACACATCCAGGAGAAAATAGGAAAAACCCTCAAAGCAAGAGCAAAATAAAAAAATAAAACAAACCAAAAGCAAACCTACACTAACCAAAATAAACAAAGCAAAGAGGAAAGGGAAACCTAATCTAACCAAAGCAAGGAAAAGAAAACAAAACATAAAGGAAACCTAATCTAACTATATTAAAGAAAAGAGCTGAAAACAACTCAAGACTAGAAATAATGCTTCAAATGCTGCCCATTGACAGGCAGTGGGATATCCTCTCCAGTGAGAGTTTTCAAACAGAAAGCATCATCTCCCAGAATTTCTGAAATCTGGTAAGGGCCAAGCCAAAGTTTATCAAATTTTCCATGCTCTCCCTTACGGTCATGGGCTTTATCCCAGTAAAGTACCAAGTTAGAAATCCTAAAAGCTTTCACCTTGGCTCTTTTATCAAACCATCTCCTAACTACCCCTTGATGTTTAGAAAATTTTTCCAGGGCTTCGTCTTTGTTTTCCTCAAGGTGTAACAGTTCAACAAGTCTAGCCTCACGTCTGTCTCCCTCATCATAATAGTCATTAATGAACTGGAAGGTGGGGATCTTTAACTGAATGGGAAATACAGGCTCTAATCCATAAACTAGGTGGTAAGGTGATGTTCCTATGGAAGTCTTATGTCTTGTGCGATCTACCCAAAGAGAAAATCTGAGTTGGGTATTCCAATCCTTTGGATTTCTTTCTAATAATTTCTGGATAACAGTCATGAGATTTTTTTTGGAAGATTCGGCCAAACCATTACCCTGAGGGTAATAGTTGGATGCAAACTTGATAATAATCCCATGATCAAAAGCCCAATTAGAAAACTTCAACGATGAAAATGCAGGACCATTATCACAAACTAAAGACATAGGACATCCAAAATGATTAATGATACCTGATTCAAGAAATTCAATAAATACCTCTGAAGTACATTGCTTGCAAGCAAGAGCCTCGGTCCATCTTGTAAAATAATCAGTGAAAATAAGGATATACCTATGGCTTGCAGAGGAAGGTGGATTGATGGGATCGATGAAGTCCATCCCCCAGTATGCAAAAGGTTTTACCTCAAAGACTAGTTGGAGTGGGAGTGCTACGTACTTCTCTTTGGCGGCCACAGTCTGACACACATGACAAGTTCTGATGTGGTTGTGTGTATCCTTGAAGAGTGTAGGCCAATATTAACCAGCTCTGAAAATCTGGTTTGCTGTAGAAGGTGCTGATCCATGGCCTATACCATATTTGTCATGAAATTCCAACATCACTCTTTCAGACTCTAGCTTTCCTAGGAATCTCAAGTAAACACCCTCATGATTTTTCTTATATAGGACAACTCCCTTCAGCATGAAACTATCACTCTTTAAGCGTAATGCCCTTCTTTGTACTACATTGAGATGGTCAGGGCATCTCCGAGTCAGGAGATAATAAATAATATCATCATACCACTCACCAGGAGAAACATCCTCTAAATTGTAACTCTAAGCTGTAAGATTAGGGCTTGTTTCTGCCATTGTCTTTGTAAGCCCTTGCCCGCTTACTAGTTTCATGGGCTGAATCTCAATATCATACTCTTGTAACATAGTTACCCACTTAGCCATGCGTTCTCCCAGCTCATTCTGCATTAACAACAGCTTAACTGCAGGATCAAGAACTATAGCAAAGACCTTGTTTATGAGCATATAATGCCTAAATTTCTTTACAGCCCTGACTAAGGCATAAGCTTGCTTTTCTACACTTGGGTATCTCAGCTCTGCATCCTTCAATGGTGCACTCATGAGTGCTATGGGATGTGAGTTAACATAGCAACATAAGAGTGGTCAGAAGCAAACAAATATATATAGAATGGCTTAGCATAGTCTGGGATTACCAAAACAGGAGCTTCAACAATAGCCTGTTATATCTCTGCAAATGCTTCCTTTGCTTCTGTATTCCATTCAACCTTGGCCTCCTACTTCAACATTGCATTTAGTGGCTTGACTATTTCTGCGAACCCAGTGGTAAACTTCCTCACAAAGTTGATCTTACCAGATAATGATTTCATTTATTTCTTGCTAGCAGGTTGTGGGATCTTGAGTATGGCTTCTATTCATTCTGGATCAATGGAAATTCCTTTCTCAAAGAGAACATGTCACAATAATTTACCCTCTATGACTCCGAAGATTCATTTCTTTGGGTTAAGAGATATCCCAAACTCACATTTTTGAAAAACTTTGCACAAATCTAAGATATGATCACCTCTCTTCTTGGAAAAGACTATTAGATCATCCATATAAATGATTATGCACTTGCCAATTATGTCGTTAAAGGAAATGTCCATGGCTCTTTGGAATGTGGCTCCAACATTGATCAGGCCAAAGGGGTTCCTCCTGTATGCAAAAGTGGCCCACTTGGTAGTGAAAGCAGTCTTGTGCCTGTCCTCATACTACACCATGACCTGGTTGTATCCTAAATAACCATCCAAGAAATACATCATTTGGGATCCATTGACAATCTGAAGCACTTCATTCAATGAGGGTACTGGATAATTATCTTTTTCTAATGCTCGGTTTAGGTTCTTGAAATCTACACATAGCCCGATTTCACCATTTTTCTTTCATACTGGAACCAGGTTTGCAACCCAAGTAGAGTGTTTGATTGGAAATATTATTCTTGTAGACAATAGCTTCTGTACTTCCTTCTGTATTATGGGTTCCAGTAAAGCATTGATAGGCCTTTGCCTTTGTCTGAAAGGTTTTACTCCTGGATTGAGAGGGATAATATGGGTTATGATTGATGTATCATAAGTCTTTAACTCTTCATAACTCCAAGCTATCACATACAGATATCTATGTAGTGCATCGATGATTCCCTTTCTTTCTTCTGGAGTGCACACTTTTCCAATAAAGATGTTTTTGACATTCTCCTGAGTTCCCATATTGTATTTGTCACACTGTCCACTGATGGACTCCTTCTTGGTATCCTATTCTTATTCCCCGACCTTGTGCAAATCAAAGATCCTTTCTAATTGCACCATTCCTCTGGGAATAGTGTTGGTCTTCAAATTTATTAATCCTTCCAAGTCCATCTGGAGCTCAGTTTCATCAATGATTTGAGAACCAAATACATCATTATTAGTAATGAAATCTAAGATATGCTTGTCATCTTCAAACACCTGGAAGTTGGTAACATTATTAGGTACTGAGGGTACTTGGGTCAGTTCTATAGTAAACTTCTTTAGTCTAGAAAGAGACAGAGGTTGCAATGTACTAGTCATCTGGGCCAGGGAGTCAGCTGTCTAGTTTTTACTTCGTGGGATCAGCTAAATATTAAAGGCATCAAATCCTTCAATAAGATCCCACACTCTATGTCTATAGTTGGTCATTCTCCTATCATGACAAGAGTATTGTCTCCTAACTTGTTTGACTACTAACTAAGAATCCCCAAAAACTTGCCATATCTTAACCTTTTTCTTTAATGCCATTAACAATCCATGGACCAGATGAAATTAATTCTGCCCTGAATAAGCTTAAGCCTGAGGATTTGGTTAGTATAGCAGAAAAAAGTATAGATGGCCTTTTTACTGTTCTCAAATGGACCCAGAAAGAAGTCTGTAATTTGAAAGGCCATGTTACTGATCTCAGCAACAAGGTCATGGATTTGGAGCAGAAAATTAGTTGGAATAGTAGAGATAATAATGAACAGGAAACTCCATTACCGAGGAAAAGACATCAATTACAGGAGGATAGATTGGCTAGCATCGAGTGCAGCATGTCCAAGATTGAACAAAACATCAGGGCTACTGTTGCTAACAATCACAAAATTGCAAGGCATAACACCATCATCATCAATGCGATGGTGGAAAAGCTTGAAAAAAACCAAAAGGGTTCGCTGGTTGTGGATTTGGATGCGGACAAGGGAGGCAGCAGATCGGCTGGTGAAGGGATTTCGACTCGTACCAGGGCTAACATCAAGAGGAAGACCCCGACTTCATCTCATACGGTCCAAATTCTCAAGCAGGGGTTACAGGACATGCAGAATGTTGAAAAGGAAGCCGAGGATTTACTAAACACCTTGGAGTAATGTGATGTTTTGTTTGCTGGTTTTTTGGGCGGTCCTTTTTTAGGGCCGTCTTTGTTGCCGTTTTCTTTTTGGGACAGCTGTCTGGTTGTTTGTACTTTCTCTGTTATCTCTTGTTGTTTAAACTTTGTGGTTTCAAGTCCTAGAAACCTGTTTTCCTTTTCAAAACAATCCATGGACCGAGCATCATATTCTGCTACATTATTCGTACAATGAAATTGAAGTCTATGAGCAGCAAAAAATGTCTTACCTCTTGGACTGATTAGTTCAAAACCTGCCCCAGCTCCTTGCTTCGATTTGGACCCATCGAATCTTAAAGTCCAACAACCAGCAACTGTAGACTTCCCTGCTTTCTTACTTGCACTGTTGCTACTGGATGGCCTTTCAAAAGGAATCACTCTTTTTCCTTTGGGATCTTCTTGGACATTCTTGATATCAATTTTGACTGTAGGATTGGGGTTGATACATTTCTGTATTTGTTCCACTGTAGCCTTGGCACAAGCAATAGTCTAGTTCTGAATGGGAAGCATTATGCACTCTGCACCAATTGGGAAAGAGTAGTTCCCCAAAATTAATTCCTCTTCCCAACTGAACCTGGTCTTCAATGCACTTCTGAATGAACTCTTGAAAATTATCTAGCAAACCAAACTTACTATCTTCTGAATCATCATCATTTTCAACTAGTTCGACCAAGGCTTTAGTACTACTGGATTCTGCTGTGAGGTCAACAGGTGTTGTGTGGAACATAAGAACTTCCTCTACATCTGACTCCTCAAAAGGAGTTGCAAGAATATAATTTCCCATACTTACTTCTGATATCAGAATTTCATTTGAGGTATTCTAATATTCTATAATCATGTATTTCATTCTGGGTTCTCTTTCAATTCTAATTTGGTTTGGCACTCCCTTATAGGGAAGCCACATGTGAGAATGATCAGTCGAGACATATCCATTCAAGGCCCTGGTGAAATGTCTTCCCAAGATTAAGCCATAAGCATCAGGGATGTTAGCCACTTGTATGTTAATGACCTGCTGAATTCTAGGATCAGAAGCAACCTGCATATGAATCATATTTAATTCCCCTACAACATTTACTTCAGTCCTATCCAATTGTGTAACTTTCTTTTGTGAGTCAGTAGGGGTAATACCCATAGCTCTATAGAAACTGAAAGGCATAACGTTGGTTGAAGCACCATAATCCAACAAACAATTATGTAGATTCTTACCGAATATTCGAACAAAAAATCAGGAATGGGGGGGTGTCTGTCTTTCCTTGAAACATAGTTAAGGGAGTATCTACTTGAGCAACTTGAGATTTTTCCTTCTCCTTTCCTTTATCCCCAGGAGGCACGTGGATCTGATTATGAATGTGATTTTTCCTTCCTACAAATTGAGAACTAGACGCTCTATTGACACTCTCACTAACTGATTTATTTTGTGCCATGGAATTTGCATTATAAGCTCCTAAGACTGCATTCCTAATAGTTGGAACTCTTAATAACTCAAATGCAGATAAACTTATCTTTAATTTTATGAGTTCCTCTGCAACATACAAGGCCAATTGTTCCTCATTCAGATCAACAGGGGTCTCCTTCGGGTGTTCCATCATCCTATCCTTATTTGCATCAACATTTCTCCCTTTTGGCACATCAACATGCCCTGGATCCTAAGATAAATATTGCCTAGACACCTGAGGCAGTGATGGATTATTGCTAGCATTAGAATCTGGAGGCGTGTTGAAATTGTTTGGTAGAATGGAAGTAGTGAAGGGGCCTCCAGCTTGTGGGCGTCTATGTGGAAATTCCCTCAAGTCATACTTCTTGACAGGTCTCTGGAAGCTCTGCACTTCTTCAACATAAGCCTCTTCTTTATCTCTGGGACCATTATCATTCACTGGACTCTCATCAAATAATTGTGCGCTTTCATCCCCATTGCATACCTTGTTTTCCTCTCCTTCCAATTGATCAGATTCTTCTTCAGGTACATTCTCCTTACTTTGTGGAAAAGGAGCATGTTCAACACCAACACCGGTGAATCATAAGGAGTAGACGACACTATTTCCTAACCATTTGCATTGTTCTCCACTTCGTACTGAAAGATAGAGGCTATTGTTTAGAACTCTTCACAATCTAATTTAGAATGTTGACTCATTTTATGGATCCTAAACCATCCTGATAAAGTAGCCTCAACCAGATATGCACCGCTAGGAGGCTTCTCTTGATTAACTCGCTGATTAACAGAAGATTGACAGGTTGATAATTGGTTGATCTAGTGGTGTGGGGACTCCTCCATTGTTAGGCCCTATATACCAAGTCCTGTTCTGTCCCCGTATATCTCTTATTGAGCCCTGTCCACCACCTCTATCAAAAGTTTTGGCCCCATGGATTTCCCTTTACTATAGTTCCGGTTTTCTATCATTTGCACCCTTCTAAGCAAACCTCTCCACTGCCATCCTCCTCGGTCACATAACCTATTTCATTGTTAAATCCCATCATGACGCGTTCCCCATCAAAGTGCTGTCCTGGTGGAAATTCTCCTGCTCATTGATTGCATATTTCTCCTCAGCAACTTGCAGTAACCCATCATTCTAGTTCCTCAAGTAAGTCACCTTATATATTTAGCTTTTATTTGTTCAGACAACTCATCCAAATTTCCTCCTTGTTTGTATCACTGTGATGGAGGTCATCTACATTATCTCCCTGAATATCCCATCAGAACATTGGCATTCAATGATTGGCCCACTCGGGACCGCAGTATGGGGGATAGCTAGCCTGAGGCTGTATATGCAGAGGTTGATTCAAATTTTGCTAAGGGTAACTAATTGTGGATGAAACTTGTCTCACAGGAGGTCCTGGGTGGGGGACCAGAGGAAACTGAGGTACTGGATTCATAATAGGAGTATGGTTGGCAAGAGCCTAGTTGAGAGCTGGAACTTGTCCAGGGTGAGCAACGAGTCCTAATGAGGGTAAAGGCCTAGAAAAATGTTTCCTTAAAGAAGTGCTAACCTTCACAGCCTCTGCATATGCATCAAGTAGATTAGCAGGAGGGTTATTACTCCACTTCATAAAGGTAGCTATCAAACTGTCAAGTCCCTCATAATAGACTTCTCAAGCAGTGGGCTCATCAACAGCATAGGGGGCCTGTAGTCTGGTATATGAATGATGAAACCTATGTTTAAAATATCCTATAGGATCATTGATCTCCCTCTTCACATTAGTGAACTGAGATAGAGCCCATTAGGGCTGATGTGGGAATTTGGAATTTCTATTGTGTAATTGAAGCTTCTCAGCCCTAATCACTGCTGGAGAATTCCAAATGTGCTGTTCTACTTGAAATGGCCAGGAATGCATCCTCCCCCAATGAATAAGGAAAGAGTCTACATGCTACATCCTCATGGTTTATCCCTCTATCCTTAAGGTTAGTCTAGAAGATCTTGATGTGTTCCTTAGCGGTTCTATTGTGGTCATTGACATGAAATTTTGAACAAAAGTGTTCAGGATTTTTGGGCATAACATTGTAATTAGCAAAACTCAATGGAAATGGGTTGGTTTTTAGGAAAGCCATTGGTTGAGGTGGGGGTGGTAATGGTTGATTTATGATAGGCTGAGGTTGTGGAATGGGAATGTCCTCAGACTCAGATGAAGATGGACCTGATGAAGATGGGGATGATGGAGATGATGGAAGTGGCCCGGTGGATGATGATGATTTTCTCCTTTTGTTGGTCCTTCTAGACTTAGTAGGGTCTAGTAATTCCTAAAATTCCTCCTCTCCTGGAGCAGATCTAGTTCTTCTTCCGAATCTCTCAAGAGAGATAGCATTCAAAAATCGATCCAACTTGCTCAGTCAGGCCCTCCTTCTAGCGCCAATCTGCTAATGATGTTTTCTGCATAGCAACAACTCAAACAGAATATAATATCCTATCTCTCTTGAAAGGTAAATCTCTATCAGCAAGCCTCAAGAGATAACCCCAAGGTCTCTAATGTCAGGTCTTGACAATGCATAAACAACTCAGTGATAAATGTGAAAATGCTGGTAATCACAATGGGACCTTACTACAAGAAAAATACTGTATCTCAATTTATCAGATTTAACAATATAATGATACTTCAATCCTAAATTTAATCCAATAATTCAAGAAATAACAAAAGATAATGGTTTCAAAAAGATTTCTAGACTTAATGTTAAACCTAAGATTAACAATGCAAATGACAAAACACTCAAAATGGACCAATCCCTCAAAACTAATTTCTACTTGACCCAGATGGATTTGCAATCTTATAGGAACAATGCAATCCTCTAAGGTGTTAAGATTTTCAGATCATGAACATTCATTCAAAAAACCCTATTACAATTGAAATGAATAAACCTTCACAATTGAACTCAGCACAATGAATATAAAGTCCAGGCTAACTTTGCAAAGCAACTAACAATTAGTTGGTTGTGAAAAGTAGGGAATAGGGATTGCTGCAACACTTCAAATATCAAACCATAAACATTATTGAATCAAATCTAATCCAAATATTATCTTCCTCAAAGCAATTCTAAATATATAATAACAAGAACCATGCAAGATAAGAAGAACACAAGTATGGTACCAAATCACAATCTCATTACTTGCATCAAATTATCCATTGTAGCAACAATTCTAGCCTTTTGTTACAATATTTTCTTGAGAACAACTACTTGCTAACTATTGCTCTACTTAATTCGCTCTAACTATCTCTCTATTTGTCTATGTCTAAAATTTCTTAACCCTTACAAATGAGGCAACGTGCCATATTTATAGAACCCCTCAAAACATGTCGGCCTAGGTAAGATCTTACAATAATAATTAGGCACAACCAGTCGGCCAAGAGAAATTCAAAATGAAATAAAATATGCATTAAATGTATGAACTTCATCCAGGTAGACCTGGGATCTCCAATGCACCTCAGACCAATGCATGGCAAAATAATAGGGAAGCACACATCTCGATGTAGCCAATCATTAATTGCCTTCCCCTTTGTCTTTATTCCGATCCAGCATTTCATGCACCTTCAAAAGCACCCTATCCAAGTCGGCCACAGGTGGTAAAGGTAAAACCCTAAGTCACCTTTCAATTGATGCAATTTCTTCCCTTGATTGTTTCACCGACTTATCCAACTCCGCCTTATAAGCTAGGTATTTATCAATGAAAACAATGTAGGTGGCCGCATCATCCAACTGGTGCTTAGAAATGAAATCATCATTAATTGGGGAATAAACATCATGTCACCACTTCCTCAATTGCTCCAAACTCAAGTACTTAGGGGCAATATTTCTTCTCCCTGTCATAATCTCAAAGAAAGCAATGGATCCATGGTACACACCAGCTAGGGTATCATCAATCTGCCTCCTCTATTACAAGTAAATATTTTTCAAAACCTTCTACCTAATTTTAAATGCTTCAAACCACTTCCAAGGTTCAACAGCTCTAAAGGAAGGGAGAATTTTATCACTTACTAGCTTATCCCTGATGTACTCCATGATAGTTTTGGCTTTCTGCAGCAGGAGATCTATATCTTCCTTATGTTGTGCTAACAACTCCTTCAACCAATCAATTGCCCTTATAGCATCCTTCCCAGTTGACAAAATATCTTTAATGGCCTCATTACCTTTGGTTCATACCCCTTGCAGCCAATTTGCAGTGGCAAGAGTGGAAGCTTTCATCTTTTCTAGCTCGGTGATAGTCTCTTGATGTAAAGGTTTTGCAGTAGAAGTGGAAGGGTTAATAAATTGTAGGGGCTTCATCAAATATTCCAAGCATTTCCTAAGATTCTCATTTTCCTTCTTTAGCTCATGCTTAGTCTTTATTTCCTTCCTTAGTCTGCCCAAGATGACCGCACTAGAACCCTCATAATCTTCAATATCTTGCTAGACAGAAGTGGGCCCCAAATTAAAAGTCTACACATTGTACTCCTTTGTAGATACCTCATCTCTATTCTTATCCTGAGCAAGAGTTGCAATGTGGGCAACTCTATTGCTTGCGTCATCCCTTTCAATCCTTGAAATCAGCCTCGCCTTCTTTTTACCTTTATCCTTTCTGATCTTGGCTAAGAGCTCATCCCAATTTGGTGGAGTGTCTTCCACAACAACTTGTTTTCTCTTTATCTCTTTGTCCAACCAATTAGGGATAGCGGATTCCAATTGTACTTTAGTCTGTTTCTCCTCCTATTGATCTTTAGGTGCCTCTTCACTCAAACCCTGCTTCTCAGGAGTTTCGGTCTTGCTATCCTTCTCTTCAACATATTCCTCTTTGTGATTAGGGGATATAATCTTTTCTGCCTCTTCTTCTTTTGGAGGTGATTTAACCTCTTCGGCTCCAATAGGTGACTCTACATATGCAACCAAAGGAGATTGCATTACCTTTTCTACTTCCACTTCTGCACTATAAAGGTCACCTTCATGAAATTCCTCTC
>VDFB02046117.1:125819-156378 GCA_007258455.2 Sequoia sempervirens | reverse complement strand
AGAAAAAATCTAGTCCTTACTACATACTATTATCTAACTTATGATCGGAGCGATTTTAAAAATACTAAAAAAAAGTCCACCATGCTCGGGTCACACAAGAGGTTCTATGTTATGTTTTTCTAACAGAAACAACAGCAATTTGTGTGTGTCCCTCTTTTGAACCCCTTAATCTCAACCATTTTCAAAATAAATTAGTAGTTTAGAAAGTAGACTCAGAGCACTGCGGTCCTTGTTTTTGTTCCATCAAATTTTTTTGAGTGTAGCTATCCTCAATTTCACGTCCAAGGTCAGTATTTCCTGATTTCAGAAAAAAAGTGGCCACTTAAGCCCCTTTTTTGGGAACCATCTTGGTGCACTTACCCTTATATGTATCTGTATATTATAATATTTTTAAAATAATATTTCTTTTAAAAGAAAATGGATATATAATTAATTATATATATAGAATGTATTTTCGGTCGGAATAATATGTTATATGAAAATTTAAAATGGGAGTTTAAATTTAAATCTAAATAATTTATTTATATGCAAATAATATAATATTTATTTGACATATTAAAATAATGTTAGATGTTAAATTGAAATTTTAAAATGATGATGTGATTATTATAGTTAAAGTAAATTGATATTTTAATACAAAGACGTAAATTTTAAAAAGAATTGATTTAAGCATTGAACATATGAAATTAAAAACATACGATTATGGAACATAATTGCGGGAACTTGGAATTAACGGAGGAGTATATATATTAAATGATTTGAGTTTTGGATTTAAATCAGTTGATTAATAATAAGATAGAATTTATAGAATATAAAAATAATATTTCAAAGGCATATGATTAAACGATATTTTAATAGTTAAAAGAGGAGCGTTTAAATGATTATCTCATTTGTTTAGATGAAATGAAATTGATGTATGCTCAAACGTTTCATTTAGAATATTGATTTCGATAATTTATTTATTCCATGTTGAAATATGGTTTAAGTAAATTAATTTAAATGTTTATCTATTAAAAATATCTTGATTATGAATATAATCGTGAAACTTGGGGATTACGAATGTTGTATTTTAATCCGAAGGTCTAAATCATTAAAGTGTTTGATTAGGGAATATAATCATGAAACTGAGAGTTAACGAATAATTTGTTCTATTCAGATGACTTTATTTATTAAATGTTAGGCTTATTTATAATTTGATCTTGACTATTGTGGATAATTGAGACAAATGATATTAAACAGATAGAGTTAAATATAGATTTTCTTAAGATGAATTTTGTCACGTAATAGGAGCAAAAGTGGATTTTATATTCAGGTGATTTATTAGAACGTTGAAATTTGATAGTCAAATGATTTATTTTGAAGGGTATATTTTAAATAATTAAATGCTTTCAGTTCAAAGGATGATTTTATTAATAAATGTAATTGGGAAAATGAAATATACTATTGGTTTGAACCCCTTTGAGTTGTCAACGTGCTTTGAGTTACTATTGAGTTGTGCGGTTAAGGTCAATTATTTATTTAATTCTTGTGCGACGTAATTGATTGATTTATTATTTAATCTAAATGCTTTGTTAAACGAATGGTTTCATTTATAGTATATGATTGTGATACTAAAGAAATGATTGAATATTTTAGTCATTCATATTTTAGTCGAATGATTGTATTTATTTGAACGCTTCGATTAGAGAAGTTACTTGTAAATTTTAGGGTAAATGAGTGGGTTGTAAATACTTCAATGTTGGGAAGTGAATTTGATGTATTTGATTGAGTAAATGCAAGATTGGAAATTGTGATTGACTGGGTTTAGGAAACCCTAACATTAGATATTGAATTGCCTGGAATTCTTTTTCATCATGTTTCTTTCATTTTTCCTTGTCGGGCAAATGGGGTTACGGGTCTATGTAAGTCTTCCAGAGAAGCTCTCTAGGGTGGAATGTTTTGTGTAGAGGTTCAACTTGTGAATCACCTTGGAAATGTGTATAGTTACACCATGTCGTTTCACCCGGTTTTCACGAACGGGAATGATGTGTGCCTCCTTGGAAATAGGAGAGGGTTATATAATTTGTGCCTCCATTGGAAGGAGTGATTTTTGTACTTTGTTTTCCTCCAGTGTTTGGAGTGAGTTTCCTTGTTTTGTTACCTCCTTGGATTGGAGAGGTCATGTTATCTGGTCACCTACTGTGGTTATAACCATGTGAGTTGTCTTAGGAGAGTGGCTTGCAATGGGCGCCAGCGCACAAAGTGGTGCCAGGATAACCCTTTGTAAGTTGGTTAATTCAATGATAACTAAATAAACTTTTAGAAGTTTAGGATGCATCAAACATTAAATAAGATTAAGTATGCCTCACTCATGGACCCAAGGGCTTGTTGTAGACTTGGGATGAGATGGGAAGGCCTGGAATGGCAAGATCATCTATCTCGTCTTCACGAGAGGTATTTGGTTCCGCATGAGTAAGCATGGGTGTCGGGAATGCGGTAAAGGCTACCAGGATAACTTGTGGAGTGGGGGGCGGGGCCTAGGAAGATTCCCAGAGGATATCCCTTGACGAACTATGCGATGACACTCTTCCTAAGTCAGCAGTTTGTATTTGATATTTGTGACACTCTTGATCTATTATATGTCTGGAAGCAATGTAACCTATGACAGTGTTGTGTGAGTCGTACCTAGAGTTGTACGTATGACCGTTCAGTCATGTGATGAGGTCTTGTTTTTATTTCATATCAGTTTTGTGGGGCCCATGCCTAGTGGTAGATGGTCTTGGGTAGGAATTCTTGGTTACTATCTCCTAGCACGGAGGGAGTGGAACCTTTTTGGATTCCATGTGGTCGGGTGGCGTGCATCTTAATCCGTTGGTTCTTCTTCGTGTTCGTGAGGTTGTGATTTCCAGCTGGAGAGCTCGTGGGAATCAGTTTCTTCTCATGCCTTGTTCTTCCAGTTCTTATTGTATTTTATTACCCCTCAGTTGTTATCGAGGTGGAATTTGTATTATGTAATCATTTTGTTGGAATTACCTCATTCGGGGAATGAGTTTTGTAATCTTATTGTTTAAATATTGTTAATTGAAATCTTTTGGTATTTCTTATCCTTCGTTGTAAGTTATCTTGTATGGAATGTATGTTGTCTCATTTCCTTAAGTGATTAATGTTTCAATTTATATTAATGTTTGTTGTTGTTTGGGTTTTAAAGTAATCTTTGTCTCGTGGCCTTAAAGGTTGTTGGCAATGTGTATTCATCTTACATGTTATTTGTTCTTTTTTATAAAAAAATAAAATTGGTGCATTTAAGTAGTGAATTTCAACTCCCTCTAGGGTTGCGTGGCGGGGCATTACACATGGTATCAAAGCCTAGGTTTAAACACTGGGAACTCTGGGATTATGTTGGACCCATTATGTTGTAAGTTGTGTAGGTTTATACTCTGGGCACTATGAGCCCATTGTATTGACCTAGTTGTTTTTCTCTTTCATGTTGTTTTCTTTTTGGGTTGATTTCTCTTGTTTGCCCAGAAGTTGTCATTAAGTGGTATAGGTCCAATGGTGCAGGAAACCAGTGGGAAGGATAGGATCCTCTGTGTAGTGCGCAATGCACCGATATCCTTTCTACTGGAAGAATGCATCATGGACAGTTGTGTAGTGGGTAAATGTGGTGTGTGTTATGTGTGTGGTGGAAAACAACCAGTTTTGTTGATTATTTCCGCCCTTTGCATGTCTTGTTGATGAATGCTTTGTGAGAATTGGTTAGGTCGCGAGCCTACCAAGAAGTGTGTTTTGATTGATCTCCTTTTTGATGTACTTTTTTTGTGTAAAGGAGATGACCCTTGAGTGGTTCTTGAGTGTGGTTGTAATGCGTTGATTGGGTGTGTCCCAAGTACTTGTTGGGGCGAGATAGTCATAGGACCTCTTGCCTTGAGTGCCTTAGTATGGCGATTCTGAGGGTGGAATTTTCCAACCTTGTCTTGTATTGTGGAGGAATGATGCTCATGTTTTTGGAAGCTCTGTTTGACCTTGAGGGTATCAAGGAGTTCCTTGGGTGTGTATTTTCTTTTGGAGTTTTGTTGTTTTCTTCTCCATGCAAGTATCAGATGCATGTTTGCTTGTGCTTTACCTTTTGTGCAAGTGATTGCTTGATTGACCCTTATGTGGTGTTGGAGTGCTTTTGCATGTTATATTAAATGGAGAATTATGAAATATGATAATAGGAAATGAATGAATATGTTATTAATTATGGAGATTTGTACTTGCTCTCATGTGGTTGATACATTGCGTGAAAGTGCGTGTGTGATGATGAAACCATGATTACATTTGTGTCTATGTTGGAACTGTAAATATCTTGTCTTCTCTCTCTCTTTCTATTGGATTAATGAAGGTGTTTTTCCTTAAGTGTGTGAGGTATGTTGCATCTTATGAGAAATGTTTATGTAATCATGAAGGTTTGTTTTAGTAGAATCGAACCTCGGGTAAAGGACCTAAGTCCCCAAGTTGCATTCGTAATTAAGGAAAAAGGTATAATTTGAATAGAAAATCGTTTTGCAACAAATAAAAGTTTAGAGAGAAGGAATTAGTGAAACAATTGCATGTTAAAGATAATTGCATTATAGGTGCATATGTTGTTAGTGAGACCTATAGTCCCCAACTTTATTGTTAAGACTTAAGAGATCATATAGATGTTAAACTATTGTACCTGGATTCAAAATGCAAAAGTTAGATGGACGTTGAAATGATAATTTTGCACACCTTTCCTTGAGTAAACATTGAAATGATATTATATTAGGTGTGGCTTTATGATGATTCTTGATGATGTGTATCGGTGCTTAAAGCACTATGTATGTTAACCCATGATTGTGTGATTCAGAGATACGATGGTGGGATGCTTCACCATGTTGAATGTATAGGTTGATAGTGTGTTAGTTGGCTTTGAGGGAGTTCTATCCCTGTTCTAGTTTGTAGGCTTCCAGGAGTAAGCCTAACCCTTGGGGGGGAGGATGTAACACCCCTCCGTTTTGGATATTTGGATCGGCCGTGTTTTCTTGGTAATGTTTGATTATGCTTATGATGTGACTGTGAACTTAGTGATTATTTAATCATGAACTATTTAGTGATGCGCATGTTATATTATAAGGGGACGATTGTGTCTGAACATGCTTTGACTTTGGAACTTGATTACTTGTGATCGTAATTGATTAAATGATGTGGAAGTTATATGTTGATGTGAGGTTCTTTTATTCCGATGTTATCCTTATGGCATGATTTAGAATAACTTAGAAGATATATGATTAAATGATGTTTTATGCTATTTATCATATCATTGATGTTAGATGCGTCAGTTAGAGATACTGTATTGGTGAAGGGGACAAATTGTATCACTTGCTTGCGAGCACCCTACAATTCTGAGATTTCCTCTTCACGGTGTGTTTGATCATAACATACATATATATGTTGCACGTTCGACATATTCTTTGTTGCAGGTTTGCAGGTACATGACATAGACTCCACCTGGTTTCACAGGTGTGAGCATGTCCATTTACCAATGGAAATTAATTGGGAGATAGTAGCTAGGTTTTTTGAACCAAGTCGTCACCCTAGTCATAGCGTGTTGTCAGGTTGTCGTCGGGGTCAGTTGTTTTAACTTGGTCAGTTTCCCCTTGAGTGTTTATTTAATTTCAAGTTTAAAGTTTATTAAATGACTTGTGTAGTTTAATTGATGATTAAATGCGTTTAGTTGCAATGTTGAAATGTGATTTATTTTATTGATTTATTTGATGAAATTAATAAAATAATGATTGGGTTATTGATTGATTTGATTAATTAATAAACTAGATTTAGTTTATTAATTAATTAGATTAATAGTGGATATAGTCTAAAAGATGATTCAATCTATTTAGTTTCGATAATTAAATGAAATTTATCTCGTTTGTTAATTGGATTTAAATTAATTAAATAACTCTTTAGTTACTATGGAATTGATTTATTTAATTAATTAGATTGAGTTATCAATTGATTTGTTTATTAATGAATAAATTTGAATAAAGGAATTATATTGTCTTTATTGAATATTTGATTTAAATTATAGAGGTAGTGGAAATCATAATAAAGTTTTGATTTAAATGCAATTATGTATTTACATGAAATTGTAATTGAAATTAAAAGTATTTTTGTGAATTTAAAAATGGAATAGTTTTAAAATGATTTTTTTTTTTAAAAAAATAGATAGTGGGAATTTTAGGGTTTGCTTTGACCAAATTGAATAAAACCCTATTTTGAAAAGAAATGGCTCATAAAAATTTTATGCTTGCAATTTGGGGAAAATTAGGGGGCCATGGTTTTTGCTTGGAATTTTTGAAGGAGATGGAGGTTTTGTTGGAGCTGGATCTTGAAGCGGATTCGAAAGCTCCATGGAATCTTGAAGCCTTGGGAGAAAAATCAGGTTCTTTTCTTCTTGCTTTGTTTTTTTTTAAATTAGATCAAATTCTCATCTTGCTGTTTGAAATCTTTATCATATTGTTTGAAAATCCAACAAAATCCATGGAAATTAGATTTTAAATTAGCAATAGAAGATTTAGAGGAAAAAAAAAATTAATGTATTTGTCTATTTGGAGAAAAACCTAGAAAAATTCTTCCTATTATTGTGCCTTAAATCTTTCTTTCTAGTTTTTCTCTTCCAAAAAAAAAATTGCCCAGATTGGGCTATGAAATAATATATATGTTTTGCATATAAAATATATGCATTTGGAAATTTTTCCTTTCAAAAAAAAATTTGTGAAAAATTCTCTGATTTTTACCAGAAGAGGGTTTGATGTTTTCATTTTTATTTTTATTTCCTTCACTTGAATTTACCAAAAAACAAAATTTAAAATTTAAAATCTTATGGGAGTGCCCGTGCCAGCCCACCAAATTTACGTGTAGCGCTCCCCATGGTGGGGAGGGGGCTGCAAGCAGCCACCACAGGGACTGCGCCCCTGTGTAAGGCTGCATAGCAGCCACACAGGGGTGCGTCCCCTGTTGGGGCTGCGTAGCAGCACCCTTAGGTTAGGTTACTTTTATTTTTTTTTAAAAAGTTTTAAATTTTGTTTTAAGTTTTTATTATATTATATATATATATAGTATAATATATATATACATTATATATAATAGTTAATAGTATATATTATATAATATATATATATTATATGTATATGAATATTATAATATTTTTAAAATAATATTTCTTTTAAAAGAAAATGGATATATAATAATTATATATATAGAATGTATTTTCGGTCGGAATAATATGTTATACGGAAATTTAAAATGGGAGTTTAAATTTAAATCTAAATAATTTATTTATATGCAAATAAAATAATATTTATTTGGCATATTAAAATAATGTTAGATGTTAAATTGAAATTTTAAAATGATGATGTGATTATTATAGTTAAAGTAAATTGATATTTTAATACAAAGACGTAAATTTTAAAAAGAATTGATTTAAGCATTGAACATATGAAATTAAAAACGTATAATTATGGAACATAATTGCGGGAACTTGGAATTAACGGAGGAGTATATATATTAAATGATTTGAGTTTTGGATTTAAATCAGTTGATTAATAATAAGATAGAATTTATAGAATATAAAAAATAATATTTCAAAGGCGTATGATTAAACGATATTTTAATAGTTAAAAGAGGAGCATTTAAATGATTATGTCATTTGTTTAGATGAAATGAAATTGATGTATGCTCAAACATTTCATTTAAAATATTGATTTCGATAATTTATTTATTCCATGTTGAAATATGGTTTAAGTAAATTAATTTAAATGTTTATCTATTAAAAA
Organism: Sequoia sempervirens; assembly: GCA_007258455.2. Lineage (NCBI taxonomy): Eukaryota > Viridiplantae > Streptophyta > Pinopsida > Cupressales > Cupressaceae > Sequoia > Sequoia sempervirens. The sequence goes on along the minus strand of VDFB02046117.1, from coordinate 148,564 downwards.
TATCTTGATTATGAATATAATTGTGAAACTTGGGGATTACGAATGTTGTATTTTAATCCGAAGGTCTAAATCATTAAAGTGTTTGATTAGGGAATATAATCATGAAACTTAGAGTTAACGAATAATTTGTTCTATTCAGATGACTTTATTTATTAAATGTTAGGCTTATTTATAATTTGATCTTGACTATTGTGGATAATTGAGACAAATGATATTAAACGGATAGAGTTAAATATAGATTTTCTTAAGATGAATTTTGTCACGTAATAGGAGCAAAAGTGGATTTTATATTCAGGTGATTTATTAGAACGTTGAAATTTGATAGTCAAATGATTTATTTTGAAGGGTAGATTTTAAATAATTAAATGCTTTCAGTTCAAAGGATGATTTTATTAATAAATGTAATTGGGAAAATGAAATATACTATTGGTTTGAACCCCTTTGAGTTTCCAATGTGCTTTGAGTTACTATTGAGTTGTGCGGATAAGGTCAATTATTTATTTAATTCTTGTGCGACGTAATTGATTGATTTATTATTTAATCTAAATGCTTTGTTAAACAAATGGTTTCATTTATAGTATATGATTGTGATACTAGAGAAATGATTGAATATTTTATTCAAATGATTGTATTTATTTGAACACTTTGATTAGAGAAGTTACTTGTAAATTTTAGGGTAAATGAGTGGGTTGTAAATACTTCAATGTTGGGAAGTGAATTTGATGTATTTGATTGAGTAAATGCAAGATTGGAAACTGTGATTGACTGGGTTTAGGAAACCCTAACATTAGATATTGAATTGCCTGGAATTCTTTTTCATCATGTTTCTTTCATTTTTCCTTGTCGGGCAAATGGGGTTACGGGTCTATGTAAGTCTTCCAGAGAAGCTCTCTAGGGTGGAATGTTTTGTGTAGAGGTTCAACTTGTGAATCACCTTGGAAATGTGTATAGTTACACCACGTCGTTTCACCCGGTTTTCACGAACGAGAATGGTGTGTGCCTCCTTGGAAATAGGAGAGGGTTATATAATTTTTTCCTCCTTTGGAAGGAGTGATTTTTGTACTTTGTTTTCCTCCAGTGTATGGAGAGGGTTTTAACCTTGTTTTCCTCCAGTGTTTGGAGTGAGTTTCCTTGTTTTGTTACCTCCTTGGATTGGAGAGGTCGTGTTATCTAGTCACCTATTGTGGTTATAACCATGTGAGTTGTCTTAGGAGAGTGGCTTGCAATGGGCACCGGTGCACAAAGTGGTGCCAGGATAACCCTTTGTAAGTTGGTTAATTCAGTGATAACTAAATAAACTTTTAGAAGTTTAGGATGCATCAAACATTAAATAAGATTAAGTATGCCTCGCTCATGGACCCAAGGGCTTGTTGTAGACTTGGGATGAGACGGGAAGGCCTGGAATGGCAAAATCATCTATCTCGTCTTCACGAGAGGTATTTGGTTCCGCATGTGTAAGCATGGGTGTCGGGAATGCGGTAAAGGCTACCAGGATAACTTGTGGAGTGGGGGCCGGGGCCTAGGAAGATTCCCAGAGGATATCCCTTGACAAACTATGCGATGACACTCTTCCTAAGTCAGCAGTTTGTATTTGATATTTGTGACACTCTTGATCTATTATATGTCTGGAAGCAATGTAACCTATGACAGTGTTGTGTGTCGTACCTAGAGTTGTACGTATGACCATTCAGTCATGTGATGAGGTCTTGTTTTTATTTTGTATCAGTTTTGTGGGGCCCATGCCTAGTGGTAGATGGTCTTGGGTAGGAATTCCTGGTTACTATCTCCTAGCACGGAGGGAGTGGAACTTTTTGGATTCCACGTGGTCGGGTGGCGTGCATCTTAATCTGTTGGTTCTTCTTCATGTTCGTGAGGTTGTGATTTCCAGCTGGAGAGCTCGTGGGAATCAATTTCTTCTCATGCCTTGTTCTTCTAGTTCTTATTGTATTTTATTACCCCTCAGTTGTTATCGAGGTGGAATTTGTATTATGTAATCATTTTGTTGGAATTACCTCATTCGAGGAATGAGTGTTGTAATCTTATTGTTTAAATATTGTTAATTGCAATCTTTTGGTATTTCTTATCCTTCGTTGTAAGTTATCTTGTATGGAATGTATGTTGTCTCATTTCCTTAAGTGATTAATGTTTCAGTTTATATTAATGTTTGTTGTTTTTTGGGTTTTAAAGTAATCTTTGTCTCGTGGCCTTAGAGGTTGTTAGCAATGTGTATTCATCTTACATGTTATTTGTTCTTTTTTAAAAAAAAAAAAAAATTGGTGCATTTAAGTAGTGAATTGCAACTCCCTCTAGGGTTGTGTGGCGGGGCATTACAGAGTAATGTTGCAGTGGTTGTTTCTGACTTTTTAGCAGTCCTTTTTCCTAGACCCCATTGTCTCTTTGTGCTATCATTTCCTTTTTGGCACAGCTGACTGTTTGTTCGAACTTTTTATGCTCTATCTTTGTAGTTTTTAACTTTGTGGTTTCAGGTCCCTGTAAAACCTATTTTTTCCTTTTCAAAAACATTTAAAAAAAACTATTCTTAGTTTTCTTTACTAATTTTCAATATTTATTACATTTAAATAAACATGGAATAAAATATTATAGTGTGAGATATTCTTCATTATTAAATTTAACTTATATTTCTACAACAAAACATACACATTATAAAATTTATATATTATAACATATATATATATACATTTAATTACATATATTATATAAATTAAATATATTATATATATATTACAACTTACAAATTAAAAGTAAGTTTTTTTAAAAAACATTAAACAAAACAAAAGAAAAAATCTTATATTAAGATTTGGGCAGGGTCGGCTGTCTACACAGCCGAACCCTCCATGGGGGGCATGGTTGTGCAGGTAGCGCCGGCGTTGCCTGTGAAGGTAGCATTGGGCGCTACCCTCACAGCCGGCTCCCCTATGGGGGTCGACTGTGGGGATAGCCCCAACCCTTCCTCAATAAATACAAAAGTTTAATAAATTTCATTTAAATAAAAACTCAGAATTTCTTCTGCGTCTCTATACAAAGTTTCGAGTACAAAAATTTTCAAAATTAAAGAATTTCTTCATAAACATTGTTAATCAATAAGATTATATATATATTGATTTATGTATATGTATATATTTCCAATACACATACATATATTAATATATATGTAATTTATTTAGTAATTTAAATCAATCAGATAGGCAACTAATTTCTACAAAATTGCTATAGAAAATTGAGAAAATTAACATTGTACAGGATTATTTTCCTCACAAAATTCCAATTTAACCTCAATGGGCTTTCAATTCCATTCAAATAATAAACAATTTCCTCCATAACTTAAAATAATCAAATAATCTAAATTTTTTTTTTGACAAGATTCTTCAGAAGCTTCTTTTCTCAAAATAACGAAGAACTATTATTTTACCAAACTACAGAGCATACATTTGTTTCCTTTTGAATTTCTTCTATTGTTTTCTCTATCCTTGTTTTCTTGAAATTCTCTGAATAACAAGAGGTTTTACAGAAAAAGATTTTAGGTAAACAATTTCTTGAGAAAGAACAAAGGGTTTAACAATAAAAAGAAAATTATTTTTCAAAAAGCAAAAGAAAATGAAACAGGAGACATGGGGTCTTGGTTGGGAGGTGCTTGCATGACATTCTGAAGGCTTTAATAAAAGCCCAGAATCAAGAGAAACTAAACTTATGGGGTGCCAGGGAATGTTTTCCAAATATACAACTAAAATAGAGGAAGTAACAACTTCTAAAAATGATTTTACAGTAAAATTATTCTTTCATTTCCCGTGAAGAAAAATTGATAACCCCTTGTATTTCCTAGATGCCAGATAATATCTGTGAACAACCTCAACCAAAAATAATAAATGTAACCGATACACATGTCGAGAAGTTCAAAATATCCTCCACAACTTCTCGGCAATCTTGCCTTTTAAAATTGCATGCATTTTAATTCATTTTAAATTTTAAAATTTCAATTTTCAAATTGCATATTTATTTAATAATTAAAAATGTTATTTCCACAAAAAAATATTTAATTTCAATAAAATCTATTCACATGAGTTTAAAAGCTGTTTAATTTAATTTATTTATTTAATTAAATAAATTTAATCTCTAAGATCAAATTATTTAACCAAACAAACTAATTAATTTATTAAATAACATGCAAAACTAATTTTTAACATTTAAAAATTAATTTAAATAATAATAAATTAAAGTATAATAAACTAACATTAAAATTGACAAAAATTTTCCTTTCAAGCAATTAAATCCAAATAGAACAATACAAGACAACCAAGACTCAAACTAAAACAAATGATGTACTATGACCAGGTTATAGACTAGACTAGGATGAACCATGCTACTACCTCCCAATCAACATATCCATTGAGTCTTGACACGCTCAGACCTGAGTAACTAGGTGGAGTTGGTGTCATGTACGTGCAATCCTACAACCAAGCAAATAACATGCATATATATATATAAAAACCATTGTACAAGCACACTGTGCGGAGAAAATCACAGACATCACAGGGCACTCGCAAGCGAGTGATGCAATTTTGTTCTCCACACCAATAGACATCACATCAGACTGATGAATTAAATAACAGTTAGTCCATCATAAACATACATATAGCAATAATCATCTGAAGGAAAACATCTACGCTATCACAAAGCATATTAGAAATCAAATATCACCAAACAATGTATCATTATATCACAAAGTGAATCCACTGTCGCTCAAAACCAGTGATCAAAATATCCAAACAAAGTATCATAGTCTAATAGTATGAAAACATGTAACTAAAAAAATATAAGCATAAATGGAGGGGTACTACATCCTCCCCCCTTAGGATCAGGCTTGCTCCTGAAAGCCTGCGAACAGATAGGGATAAAGTTCCCTCATGCATGTCACATCCTCCCAAGTAGAAGAAGCCTCATGGCTAGGATCCCATTGGACCCTCACTTGATCAATGTCTCGACGCCTGAGACTGAGCGTCCGGCACTGTAGAATGGCCAAGGGCTCCAAAGCCAGCTGCCCGTCCTCTACCTGTAACGCATTCCAATCAAGTACATGAGAAATGTCAGGATGATATGGTCTAAGAACTGACACATGAAAAACATCATGAATACGTGACAAACTGGGTGGTAAGGCGAGTTGATATGCCACAAGACCAATTCTCTCTAAGATCTCAAATGGCCCAACAAAACGAGGCGCAAGCTTAGAGCCTTTTCCATAATGGATTGGACTCTTTCGCAGTCACACTCGAAGAAACACTCTATCACCAACAACAAACTGTCGGTCTATCTTATGCGCATCGGCATATTTCTTTTGCCTATCCTGTGCTGCTATCAAATGTTCTCTAATACGGTCAACCTGTTGCTCCATGTCTCGAAGCATCTCAGGACCAAGTAGTACTCTATCCTCTAGTCGATCCCAACTCAGAGGAGTTCGACAAGGATGATCGTATAATGCCTGAAATGGTGGCATACCTATGGAACTCTGATATCCGTTATTGTAAGTGAATTCTACTAAGTACAAATAATCCTCCCAATGTGATTGTTGGTCCATTACGTACATCCTAAGCATATCCTCTAATATTTGGTTAACTCTCTCTGTTTGTCCATCAGTTTGAAGATGATACACTAAACTAAAGTTCAACTGTGTACCTAGAGCATGTTGTAATGAAGTCCATAGGGCTGAAGTGAATATGGGATCTCTATCAAAAATAATCCTACGAGGAATCCCATGCAATCTAACGATGTCCTCCATGAATATCCTAGCTACGAATGAAGCATTATATGATGATTGTACAAGTGAAAAATGAGCTACCTTAGTCAATCGGTCAATAGTTACCATAATGGCATCATGTCGATGTGATGACGTAGGTAACCCTACAATAAAGTCAACGGATATAATATCCCATTTCCATTCAGGAATGAGATGTGGCTGCAATAATCCAGCGGGATGTTGATGCTTAGCTTTGACTCGCTGACATTCAAGACATCTCGATACATAATCAACAATATCACATTTCATACTAGGCCAGAAATACAATTGCCAAAGATCGGCATGCATTTTCTTAACACCTGGATGAGCTGAATACGGAGCTCGATGAGCTTCAGTCATAATTAATGTACGAAGACCCTCAAAATGTGGTACATAGATATGACCTATATGCCGTAATATACCATCTGGTTCAAGGACATACCTTGCAAATCGACCTTCTAAAGGTCTACCAGATTCAATTTCTGACCTCACTTCCTGATACAATCTATCAGAAGGAAGTGCTCCTAATATTTGACCTCTCAAATCTACTTCAAGAGTAGTAGCAAAGATATCATGTCGAGGATGACTAAGAGCGTCAGCAACTACATTCTCTTTTCCTTGAACATATCTCACTTCGAAATCATACTCACACAAGAACTCCATCCACCGTCTTTTTCTAGCATTCAAGTTAGGTTGCGTAAAAATGTATTGTAGACTACGGTGATCAGTGTGAAGTTTGAAACGATGATGTAATAAGAAATGCCTCCATCGAACTAATGCATGCACAACTGCAGCAAGTTCTAAATCATGAGTGGGATAGTTTAATTCGTGATCTTTGAGTTTACGAGACTCATAAGCAATCACACACCCATCTTGCATCAGAATTGCTCCCAAGCCCTCTAAGGATGCATCAGTGCAAACTACAAAATCCTTAGTAGGATCAAGAACAATCAGTATAGGTACATTAGTCAACTTTTCTTTAAGTGTTTGAAAAGCCAACTGACACTGCTATGTCCAAATAAACTTCTTCCCTTTTCTCTGAAGAGAAGTAATCAAATGACCAATTCTAGAAAATCCCTCAACAAACAGTCTATAGTAACTAGCTAGACCCATAAAACTACGCATTTCACCTACATTAGTAGGTGCGGGCCAATCTACAATAGCTTGAATCTTTGAAGGATCCACAGCAATACCTTTTCCAGAAATCACATGTCCAAGGTATTTTATCTCAATTTGAAAGAAGTCACACTTCTTCAGGTTTGCATACAATTGATTTTCCCTTAAACATTGCAATACCTGTCTCAAGTGTTCTTCATGTTCCTTCATATTTCTCGAATAGATCAATATATCATCGAGAAATACCAGGACAAAGCAATCAAGGTATGTACAAAAAACACCATTCATTAAACTCATAAATACTGATGGTGCATTTGTTAACCCAAATCGTACTACTATGAATTCGTAGTGCCCATATCGAGTACGAAATGCAGTTTTATGAATGTCTGCTTCAGCAATTCGCAATTGATGATATCCAAATTTCAAATCAATTTTAGAGAACGCATTAGCTCCCTTGATTTGATAAAAAAGATCATCGATTCTAGGCAAGGGATAACGATTCTTAATCGTAACCTTGTTCAATTGACGATACTCAATGCACAATCTAAGTGATCTGTCCTTCTTCTTTATGAAGATAACGGGTGCTCCCCAAGGGGAAACACTAGGATGAATGAAACCCTTTTCTAATAGTTCCTCTAACTAAATACTAAGTTTTTCTAACTCTTGAGTCGTCATTCTATATGGAGCTCTAGATATAGGCTCTGCTCCAGGAACTAGGTCAACTCTAAAGTCAATATCTCTCTTCAGTGGCATTCCAGGTATATCATCAGGAAACACGTATGTGAATTCCCTAAGAATAGGATGATCATCAAGAGATACCTCTCGAATCTCACCTTCTTCCAGATCAGTAACTGTTGTTGCAAACAGTTGACAACCCTGACGAAGACATCTCTTTAATTACATAGCAGATATCATCCACAAAGAGATAGGTCTTTGAACACCTATGATTTCCACTTTCGCACCTAAATCATTAATGCAACTAACTATTTTAAGTCGACAGTCAATCACAGCATGATGAGATGCTAACCAATCCATACCTAAAACTATGTCATACGATCCTAAAGGTGTAACATATAAATCTATTAAAGTAGTTAACATACCAATTTTAAGTTTACAGTTATATACTAAGTTCTCTACCGCTACTTTCACCCTAGAGGTGAATTCAACCTACAACTTACCACCTTGCTTTACCGCCACAAGACCACAACGGTCAACAATGGTCGGTGAAATAAAGGAGTCGGTAGCTCCAGAATCAAAAAGAATGGAAACACTAACACCATGTAACTTACCTGAAGTCTCAACCACTGTGTTCTGGTGATCGGCTTGGCAGTCATTAACCGTAGCATATACTGTATGTGATCGTCTTGCATCACCCACTGTAGGCTCTGAAATTGTAGGTCGAGGCCCAAAACCAGTAGAACCTCTCATCAGACACTGCCTAGCAATGTGTCCCTGCTGTCCACATGAGTAACAACCTATGCCTCTATCGAATCCTCTACCACCCAAAGGTGCATTGGATTACTGGAAACTACCTCTACTGATGGTAGACTGAGCACTCTGCGCAGGCTGATCCTACCTATTGCGCTTGTTGCGCCACCAGTTGCGACCCTTTTCTGTTTGTGGACTATTACCTTGTTGTGGTTGAGGATTATTATTCTTTTGAGGTGTACATTGTTGTTGCTGCCCACCCTTTGAGGGTGTCGTTGGTTCCTAGAGGAACCTCCTATTTGTGCCTGTCCACTCCATGGACTAAAACCTGCTGCAAGAGCACTTCCAATCTATACTCGTGTGTGACCACCTAATGTCATAACAAGGTTCTCTTCCATTATGCGAGCCTTCTCCACTGCAACTTCCATAGTCTTTGGCTAAAAGACTCTGACACCACCACTAATGTGGGAATTTAAACCCCTAATAAAATGCTGCACTAGCATAGGCTCATCATTGCCAATGCCAGCATACTACTTGAGTTCATAGAATCTACATTCATATTGCTCAACAAAAAGAGCCAACTGACGTAGATCATGGAACTCGTCAGCCCAACGCTGCCTCCAGTGTTCTGATAGGAACCATGCTCTAAACCTCTCTAGGAACATCTCCCAAGACACTGACCCAATATCTAAGTGGAGCTTATGCTCCTCCAGGCGCCACCAAGTAGAGGCGAATCCTCTCAGATGCATGATAGCACATCTCACACGAGTATTGCTACCGTAAGGGTGCATGGCAAAAAATCTACCCAAATCTAGTAGCCAGGTCTCTGCCTCTAATCCACCTCCTATACCATCAAAGGTAGGAGGGCGTGCTCTCAATAAATCCCTCATGTGTCCTGCAGTAATAGCATCCTGATGCACTGTATCATCTACTCTCCTGGGAGATCTATCTCTCTCTCTAATAGCCTCCTGCTCAACTTCCTGTCTAGGTCCAAGTCGAGCTAGGACCTCCTCTAATAAAGGACGTATTTGTGAACCCTCTACTCCTGACTGTTCAGGATTCTGTCCCTCATTTCTTTGATCCAACTACTCTGCCTGTTCACTCTGATGTGGGCTCAGAGGGGGAGTAACCTGAGAGATTGGCCCTCGGCCTCCACCTAACCCTCTACCATGACCTCTTCCACCTTGCCTAGGCATATTCCTACACATAACAATAATGAGTCTTAGATACTAATCAACCAAGGATAATAGATAGCGACACTAAGTACTAGGTCAACCTAATGGGCTCACGATTACCCAGAGCATCCAGTGTTTGTAACCTTGGCTCTGATACCAATCTGTAATGCCCCATCATAATAACATAAGGAATGTTGCAATTGTGTATAAAAGTGAAATAATTTTTTTATAAATTAATAATATTAAGTTAATTAGTTGCATACATTCATTAAGTTACGCAACGTTACACTACTTGAGTTTCCATAGACGACTTTAGTATTTCGCATTGCATATATTTAATTAATCATAAACTTAAAAATAAACATTGCATAACATTTGAAATTCCAATCAAGATAATATAAAGTACAAACATGTTTCTTACATTGCATTTGATAAGACATTACAATACTCATTCATCTGATGAGGTAGATCAAATAATAGTTACAATTTACATTTGCAATGTTCACCTCATAAACAATTGAGGGATGTTTTACAATACAAGTTTTACAAGAATGCAATAAAGAAAATACATCTATATCCAAGTGCGAGCTCTCCATCCATGAAGCTCTCGATGCCATGATCATAAACTGGGGACCCAATGGAGTAAGGTGCATGTTCCACCCAACCATGTGGTACCCGTAGGTCCACCCCCCATGTTAGGAGATAGTAATATGGTTACCTAGACATAATCTACTAACCCTAGACACAAGTACAAAACTGACTGATGGTTACATTGCTTCCAGATTTTAGACAATCGAATGTACTAAGTACACAAGGTAGATTGTTATTTTAGGTGGAGTGTCATCACAACATTGCAAAGGTTACCTTGGTGTTTCTTCCTAGGTTTCGGCCCCCAAAATGGGTTACCCTGGTAACCTCTTACAAAACCCGGCCCCATTTGCAAACTATTGCAGAATCGAATATCTTTTAAAGTAACAAGGCATTGATTTGCCATTCCAGGCCTTCTCATCTTATTTTCAAGACTGAACTAGCTCAAGAGTCATTAAGTGAGGCATAAACATCTTGTTAAAGATTTTAATTCTAACTACTGTGTTGTTTAGTTATCACTGACTTACTAACTCTTTGTAAGTTACCCTGACACCACTTTGTGTGTTGGCCCTTACATAGAGCCACTCCCCTAAACATAACAAGGATTTCTAAGTTTCGTTGACTAAGGTTTACAAGGTGCACAAAATTCAATCACATAATAATAAATGACACACAATGGTCATTAAAACTTTTATTCATAAACCAGGTAACAATACACCATATTCTAACACGTGCACAACCCAAGTCGACTCAAGAAATACATTTGAACAATAACATCACCCTTTCTATACAAATTATTCTGGAAGACTTACACATCTAAGACTCCTAATTTTCCCAACAAGAGACATGATTATAGCAAATCAACAAAAATAACCGTCTACTATTCAGATTTACTAAATCCAATCAAACAATAATATATGCACGAAATTATTCAACTAAAACATAATTTCATTCTTTAATCATTAAGAAAATTAGATCTAACATTTAACTCCAGTTCAACATACATGCATTTTAAATCTCCCTTCTTAATGCATAACATTTAAAAAAAAAAAAACTATTCTTAGTTTTCTTTACTAATTATCAATATTTATTACATTTAAATAAACATGCAATAAAATATTATAATTAAATATTTATTATAATTAAACAGATATTCTTCATTATTAAATTTAACTTATATTCCCACAACAAAACACACATTATAATTTATATATTATAACATATATATATATATATACATTACATATATATAATATATATACATTTAATTACATATATTATATAAATGAAATATATTATATATATTACAACTTACAAATTAAAAGTAAGTTTTTTTTTAAAACATTAAACAAAACAAAAGAAAGAATCTTATATTAATATTTGGGCAGGGTCGACTGTCTACACAGCCGAACCCTCCATGGGAGGGCATGGCTGTGCAGGCAGTGCTGGCGCTGCCTATGAAGGCAACACTGGGCACTGCCCTCACAGCCGGATCCCCTATGGGGGTCGGCCGTGGGGATAGCCCCGACCCTTCCTCAATAAATACAAAAGTTTAATAAATTTCATTTCAATAAAAACTTAGAATTTCTTTCGCGTCTCTGTACAAAGTTTCGCGTACGAAAATTTTCAAAATTAAAGAATTTCTTCATAAACATTGTTAATTGATAAGATTATATATATATTGATTTATGTATATGTATATCTTTCCAATACACATATACATATATTAATATATATTTAATTTATTTAGTAATTTAAATCAATCAGAAAGGCAACTAATTTCTACAAAATTGCTACAGGAAATTGAGAAAATTAACATTGTACAGGATTATTTTCCTCAGAAAATTCCAATTTAACCTCAATGGGCTTTCAATTCCATTCAAATAATAAACAATTTCCTCCATAACTTAAAATACCCAAATAATCTAAAAATTCTTTTTCGGCAAGATTCTTCAGAAGCTTCTTTTCTCAAAATAACAAAGAACTATTATTTTACTAAACTACAGAGCATACATTTGTTTCCTTTTGAATTTCTTCTATTGTTTTCTCTATCCTTGTTTTCTTGAAATTATCACAAATAACAAGAAGTTTTTACAGAAAGATTTCTGGTAAACAATTTACCGAGAAGAACAAGGGTTTTAACAATAAAGAAAATTCTTTTCAAAAGCAAACAAAATAAAACACCAGGGAAATACCTGTGATTTGAAGATCTTAGTTGTTGGAGAGAATCTTCTGCTTGTAGTGTGCAATCCCCAAAGCTTCTCCAATACGCCAAATCCAAAGAAAACTATAACCAACCACAAGATCCTCCAAGAAAAGGGATCTTCCACAAATATACAACAAAACAGAGGAAGTAACAACTTCTAAAAAAAATAATTTTTACACAGCAAAATTATTCTTTCATTTCCTGTGAAGAAAAATTGATAACCCCCTGTATGTCCCAGATCCCAGATAATATCTGTGAACAACCTCAACCAAAAATAATAAATGTAACTGATACACATGTCGAGAAGTTCAAAAATATCCTCAACAACTTCTCAGCAATCTTGCCTTTCAAAATTGCATGCATTTTAATTCATTTTAAATTTTAAAATTTCAATTTTCAAATTGCATATTTATTTAATAATTATAAATGCCATTTCCACAAAAATAGTTAATTTCAATAAAATCTATTCACACACAATTTAAAACTATTTTAATTTAATTAATTAATTAATTAAATTAAATAAATTTAATCTCTAAGATCAAATTATTTAACCAAACAAACTAATTAATTTATAAAATAACATGCAAAACTAATTTTTAACATTTAAAAATTAATTTAAATAATAATAAATTAAAGTATAATAAACTAACATTAAAATTGACAATTTTTTTCCTTTCAAGCAATTAAATCCAAACATAACAATACAAGACAACCAAGACTCAAACTAAAACAGATGATGTACTATGACCGGGTTATAGACTAGACTAGGATGAACCATGCTACTACCTCCCAATCAACATATCCATTGAGTCTTGACACACTCGGACCTGAGTAACCAGGTGGAGTCGGTGTCATGTACCTGCAATCCTACAACCAAGCAAATAACATGCATATATATATATATATAAACCATTGTACAAGCACACCGTGTGGAGAAAATCACAGACATCATAGGGCACTCGCAAGCGAGTGATGCAATTCCGTTCTCCACACCAATACATGTCACATCAGACTGATGAATTAAATAACAGTTAGTCCATCATAAACATACATATAGCAATAATCATCTGAAGGAAAACATCTATGCTATCACAAAGCATATTAGAAATCAAATATCACCATACAATGTATCATCATATCACAAAGTGAATCCACTGTCGTTCAAAACTAGCGATCAAAATATCCAAACAAAGTATCATAGTCTAATAGTATGAAAACATGTAACCAAAAAAACATAAGCAGAAATGGGGGGGTACTACACTGCAATTATCACTTTGCCCTACTCAACCATTTCTGCTACAAGGTTAGGGTTTCTTTCCCCTACTATCTTCTCTATTCTTTGAGAAAATGTTTGAATGACCACAAGAAAAACCCAAGAAGATTCCCTATTTTGCATACTAGCCTGATTAGATTAATAGTTGAACATTACCAAAATTTTCCCGTCCTTACTAATTTGGAAGCTTCCCCTGATTCTGAGGATGATGATACTAAACCCAACTGCTCGAGGTTTATGCCCAATTTAAGTCTGGCCAGAATGTTCCTTAGCCCGCCCGCTGTCCAATTTGGTAAGAAAAACCCTAACCCCCTTTCTGTGAAAGCTCATGCGGTGCTTGAGCAGGGAAGCCCATCCCTTAAAACAACACATTTTGATAAGAATCCGTAAGCTAGAAACCTTGTCTCGTACTCTGAAGATTCCCCTGACTCTGAAGCATCTGGCGCTAACAATACTGAGCCCTCTGCTGACCCATCGCTAGATAAAAGTGCTAGAACTGGCTCCCCTATTACTCTTGACCCTACTAATACTTTTTTCAACACTGATAGGGATCCCACTGTGGATTTTTTAAATTTAGCTAGAAACAATGATGACATCCATTTCAAACTTTTGAAATGGATTTTTCATGAAATTAACACGGTAAAGATAAAAAATTGGGCCCTTCAAAGTAAACTGAAAGATTTGAGAGCCAAGGTTGTGGTGCTTGAAAAGAAAGAAGTGGAACGAAGAGATTACGACTTCAGCAAAGATACCTCGTACCATGCTGGCAAGAATAGAAATGTTGAAATTGAGGTGGAGAAAATGAAAAATACTATCAAAATTATTGTCAAGCAAAACAATTGTATGGCCAGACACAACGGCATTATCATCAATGCCATGACTGAGAAGCTGGACAAAGCTCAACAAGGGTCTTTGGTGGTTGATTTGGAGGAAACCAATGAAAGAAACCAAGAGGAGGATGCTAGCATTTCTAAGAGAACCAGGGCCAATTTGAAGAGGAAGGCTCCCCCCACGCCACAAATGATTCAAACCTTTAAAAAGGGTGTTTAAGATATGCAGAACCTGGAGGTTGAGACAAAGTCTGTCTTGGAGACTCTGAGTTAATTGTGGTGGGTTTTTTTGTTGGCTCTTCTGCTGGATTTTTTTGCTTGACCTTCCTGGTCTTTTTCGAAGGGTTGCTGCTTGTTCTGGTTTCTTATTTTTGTGCAACCGGTTGTTTCTGTTGGACTTTTCCGTCCCTTCTTTTATGTTGTAAACTTTGTGGTTTTGGGTCCCTGTAAAACCTGTTTTACCCTTTATCAAAAACATAATGACAACTAGCATTCTCTTATGCTAAGTTTAGTGCATGGCCCAATCCCTATCCATCTTCATTTCTTGCCCTTATTCCCATATGTTTGCTACCTACTCATCCCTATTTCATCCCCATTGTCACTTGTTTCCATACATTCTTTCCCTATGTTAGACATCATCACCATACCATTTTCACATGGCTTGGAAATGATCTAGGTCAATCTTAAGGAGTGCAAGAATGATACTTGAGTTCCAAGACATCAATTTTGAATTCATACTTTCTTGAACCTTTTTCTATTAGTTAAACTATGAGCTAACTTAATACATGTTGTTATGTCATGGTATTTAAATACATCTAATTTGATAGAGAATATAAAAAAAGTATTGTATAAATTGTTAGAGAACACTTATATTTGAGAGGAAAATAAAGGAATCAAATTTGCATTACATGGTCATATAGGCCACCTATAGGTTTGCAATTTTTGTCTTATCACCATTAATTTGGTCCACCAAGGGGTTTGGCCAAAGAAAAATCATTCGTCTATTGAGTTAGCAAGACCCTAATTGGTGTCTCTAGATATCACCTTCATAAATTTAGACATCCAAAAGGTGAAGGTGAGAAACTCTGTGGGGACAAATTTTATTAGATTATTCTCACACATCACATAGAAATCTTATGTGGTAGATTAATTTTGTGATATTCAAGGCGGTCCCTATAGGGCTTCAAATCAAACACATGGTTTTGTGTAGTATTTTATGTAGGAGTTAACAGTGACTTATCAACACCCCCAAGAATAGTTGCTAGATCAAAATATCTTTTACAAGAGAGAAAATGGCAAGAATACTTGCTTCAACAATGCACGATTGAATATTAGATTGAATATACAAATGTACATGAAAGGCCTTGCTTATAAAGGCAATGTGAGATGAAGGATTATACAAGACCATGGCAAGTGTCTTAATTCTATCACATGTGACAACTAACTCATAACAATCTAGGATAAGATAAAGTTTAGATATGAAAACTAAGACTTCTAGAAGTAATCTTAAGACCTAAGTAAACTTAACATGTGAATATTTCTCCTAAGTCCCTAGTAAGGAAAATAACTAGGTATAAGATATTTATTCACACCAACACCACCCCTTAAGTGCAACTTAGGGAGAAGATAGATTCTTATGCAAAAAAACACAAATATGGGTCTCGATTATGAGGCCATGTTAGGTACCCATTTACAATACAATCTCTCACAAGTGGAGAAAAGGATAAAACCTAGTGGGACAAAACTCCTCTCCAAAAGAGAGAATAAAATAAAAAAATGTATGGGGGACTCAATAATACCCCCCAAGGACTATACATCCATCATGAATATGCAACTAATGAATCCCTCATAAGAGGGAGAAAGAGAGATAAGATATTCCCCCACAATGAAGAAGCTCAAATGTCAATGAAGAATGCTTGAAAACAAAATATGATCCAATGTTTCCAAGCAACACGTCTCCCCTTAGGAAGAAAAAAATTTATAGGTTGATGAAGAAGCCACTACATGTCCAACTGAAAGGAGGAAGAATGAAGTCTCAATATGTATGCCTTTGAAAATTGATTAGGAATCTCCAAGCTTGAATAAGCCACAATGTAATCATAGTCAAAATAAACCAAGTAAAATGATAAATAAAGAGAATGAGGAGGCTCATGAATGTCAATGGGTATGTGCAGGATCATGATGGGCCAAAAAGTGGTGATATGTGTGTATGTGTAGGGTATGTGGCTAATGGCATTTTTTTACCCAAAATTGATGAAACGAAAAGGGTTTTTAAAGGATATTCTCAGCTTTCCACTAATATAAATTATGCTTTACTTTGTATTTAATAAATAATTATTGTTCATTTTCTATTTGAATTACAACTAAAGTCTTGATTGATAGGCTAATTGAAAAACATCTATAGCTTTCAAACGATGTCACATTTTTTGAATTTGAAACATGTGTCACGTTCTATGCTTCACATAATATAGGATTAAAAAAGAATTTCATGAAGTTTTGACCAAGTTAAGGTGGTCAAACATACAAGTTTTTATTTTTTTAAAGTTGTAATAAAAAAATCATAATTAATTATTTACTTAGAAAAAATTACAAAAAAATGCATCACATCAGAACATTAGTCTTCTACTTATATCTAAAATCTTATAAAAAAATATTATCATTTTATTGTGGTTAGGTGGTCAAAAACACCTACTTTATCTTTTCCCTGAAATTTAAGTACTACTACATTGAAATTAAAAAAAAATTACCAAATAGATTTTTTAAATAAACCTAGTATTTTAGAAACTACATTCAATTTTCTATAGATTCTATTCTTACATATTTTTGAAATAATATAGATAACTTATTCAATTTTTTACGTCAAGTTGCCTAACTCGGATTTTTTGAACTTTTCGCCACTTAAGGGCCTATTTTTTCTATGATGATCTTGCATATACCCCAATCTCCATGTAGTACCCCTCTGTTTATGCTTATGCTTTCTGTTGTTACGTTTTCACACTGTTAGTCTATGATACCTTGTTTGGATATTTTGATCGCTGGTTTTGAGTGATAGTGGATTTATTCTGTGACATGATGATACATTATATTGTGATATTTGATTCCTATTATGCTTTGAGATAATGTAGATGTTCACTTTCAAATGATTATTACTATGAACATGTTTATGATGGACTAACAACTATTTATTTTGTCAGTTTGATGTGACGTGTATTGGTGTGGAGAACGGAATCGCATCACTCGCTTGCGAGTGCCCTGTAATATTCGTGATTTTCTCTGCATGGTGTGTCTGTTAAATGCTTTATATATATATATATATATATATATATATATATATATATATATATATATATATATATATATATTTGTATGCATGTTATTGCTTGGTTGCAGGAAATTGCAGGTACATGACACCGACTCCACCTGGGTACTCAGGTCTGAGCGTGTCAAGACTCAACGGAAATGTTGATCGGGAGATAGTAGTTTGGTTTATCCTAGTTTAATCTATAACCCCGGTCTTAGTATTTTGTTAGTTTCAGTCTGAGTCTAGGTTGTCATGTATTTTCTGTTTGGATAAATTTGTTGAAAGGAGAAATGTTAATTTTAAATAATAGTTTATTATATTTTATTTGCTGTTATTTAAATTAATTTATAAATGTGGAAGAAATTAGTGTTTGTTATTTAATTAATTAATTAGCTTATTTGGTTAAATAGTTTGATCATTAAAAGATTAAACTTATTTAATTAAATAAATTAATTAATTAAATTAAATTAAATTGTGTAAATAGTTTTATTTGAAATTAAATTTATTTGTGGAAATGGAATTTGAATTTGTAAATTAAATTGTATTTGAAAATTAGAAAATAAATAAAAATAAATGCATGCAATTGAAAATTGATTTTTAAATTTAAAAATAAAATAAATTATTGCATGCAAATTTGAAAATGGGAAATTTGCCGAGAAGTGGTGGGGAAGATATTTTACAACCACTTCTCGACATGTGTGAGAGTGCAATAATTGCTTATGGTTGTTGAAAATTTGTTACGGAGGATATTTTGGATCTCGAGAAAACACAGAGGTTGTTCAATTTCCTCACGGGGAAATTAACAAGAGCTTTTGCAAAAAAAAATTCTCTTGCTGTGTAAAAATTCATTATTTCTTAGAAATTGTTATCTCTTTGTGTCTGGTTGTATATTTGTGGAAGACCCTTTGGAGGATCTTGGTGGTTGGTTAAGCTCTCTTGGATTTGAAGATTTTCTTTTGGAGGAAGATTTTGGGATTTGTACACTACATGCAAAAGGAATTCTCTTACAGGCAATTATCTTAATTCAGGTATTTTTCTTGTTTGTTTGTTTCTTTTCTTTAAAAGTTAAAGAAAAGATTAATTTTGTATTTCCTGTGTTCTTTTCGAGAATTTGGTAAAACTTTATTTAAACAGTAGAAAGCATCTGTGAAGAATTTTTAGTTGTGATTGAAAAGAAATTATCTGTTGTCATATTTCAAATTTCTGTGAAAACAGTGAAAACAAGAAACTATAAAGAAATAAAAAGGGTAAAATAGGGATTTATATTACAGAGGAAAAATTGTTAAAATATTTGAAGGGTTTGTAATTTCATTTTGAATTTCCTGTTGAATGTTATACCCCAGTTTCAGTAATTAACTATTGTTTTAATGAATTATATATATATTTATATATATATGTATATAAATATTTAGTGCAAAGATTTATATATATAGCATACACATATATATAAATACATATAAAAATTATTTGTTCAAATAGTAAATCGAAATCTTTCATACGGAAATTTGTTTTATCCACCAAAAATTCCGCCATAATATTTATGAAATTCCGAAGCCTCTATTTTTAATCCGCCAGACGGGCTAATTATGGAAATGTATTTAAAAAAAATACATTATGTAAGGGCGCTCGGAAACTCCATATTTATAGTGTCGAATGCAACCAAGGCCGCTGCATACAGCTACAGCTCGTCAAGGGGCAGCACTGGAAGGTTCAGCCCTTCCCAACAACCGAATGCTAAAGTTTAAACTTTTATTAAAATTCTTTAATATTTGATAAAAGGTAAATTTCAGTTGTGTATAAAATTTGATTTTTATTTAAATGTTAATTTATTATTTATATAATATATATTATTAATATATATTTTATATTTAATATATTATATATATTATATAATATTATAATATATATTATATAAATTTATAAATTGATTGTAAATTTATTATATGTAATTTAATATAATGATTTTCTAATATAAATTAATAATATAAAACAATGATTTAAATTAAATTATTTAAGTGTTTGTTTTATATTAGATTAATTAATGAGAGTTTGGATTAAAATATTTTGACAATTTGATGTTTATTTTATATATTAAATTGTGAAAGTTATAATTTAGAATGTTCGATTATAAAATTTTAATCAAGTTGATTTAAATACATGCAAAATATATTATTTGAAAGGATTTAGTATATCCGAACTATAGATATTTATTTTCCTTGATTTGCTTCATTGCGTTTTTCTAGGCAAAATGGGAAAGTTATATTTGTTCAAGTCTTCCAGAATGAATTGTGTAGAAAGGGTGTATTATTGTTCCAAAAGTATTTTTTTTAAGTTGACTTGGGTTGTACAAGAGTTAAACATGGTGTTTGATACTGTTATGGGTTATTTGTTATTGTGAGATGTAATTTGTGCACTTGGTAAACCCTAGTCATGAAAACTTAAAAACCCTTGTTATGTTTAGGGGAGTGGCTATTTGTAAGGGCCGACACACAAAGTGGTGTTAGGGTAACTTACAAATAGTTGGTAAGTTAGTGATAATTAAATGACACATTAGTTAGATTAAAACATTTAACAAGATATTTTTCCTCACTTATGACTCTTGAGCTACTACAGTCATGAGTATAAGATGAGAAGGCCTAGAATGGCAAATCGGTGTCTTGTTCCTTTAAAAGACATATGATTCCACAATAGTATGCAATAGGTGCCGGGTTTCGTAAGAGGTTACCAGGGTAACCCAAGGATTGGGGGCCGGAACCTAGGAAGAAACCCAGGGTAACCTTTGCAACGTTGTGATGACACTCCACCTAGAGTAATAGTTAACCTTGTCTTTGTATTACAATCAATTGTCTAAAATCTGGAAGCAATGTAACCAATAGTCTGTTGTGTACTAGTGTCTAGGGTTAGTAGATTAGGTCTAAGTAACCTTATTACTATCTCCTAGCATGGGGGGTGGACCTACAGGTATCACACAGTTGGGTGGAACGTGCACCTTACTCCGTTGGGTCCCCAGTTTTGATCACAACATCGAGAGCTTCATGGATGGAAAGCTCGCACATGGAAATTTATATGTACTTTCTTCATTGTTATTTGTAAATCTTGTATTTTGAAAACATCCCTCAAATGTTGTGAGGTGAACTCTTGTAATTGTAATCATTATTGAACTACCTCATCAGATAGATGAGTATTGTATATATTATCAAATGCAATGTATGAAACAAATTTGTACTATATGTTATCTTGTATGGAAATTTCAATGTTATGCAATGATTATTTTTATGTTATAAATTAATATGTGCAATGCGAAATACTTAAGTCACTTATGGCAACTCAAAGTAGTGTAACGTCTAGTATCTTAACGAATGTATGCAATTAATTAACTTAATAATTAAACTTAAAAAAAAAAAAATTATTACACCTTTATATACAATTGCAACATTCTTAGGTTATTAAGACGTGGCATTACAGATTGGTATCAGAGCCAAGGTTACAAACACTGGATGCTCTGGGTAATCACGAGCCCATTAGGTTGACCTAGTATGTAGTGTCGCAACTGTTAGCCTTGGTTGAATAGTATCCAAGACTTGTTATTGTTGTGTGTAGGAACATGCCTAGGTGAGGAGGAAGAGGTCGTGGTAGAGGTCGAGGTGGAGGCCGAGGGCCAATCCCTCATGTCACTCCCCCTCCTAGTCCTCACCACAAGGATCAGGAAGAATAGTTGGGTCAGAGAAATGAGGGACAGAATCCCAAACAGTCAGGAGTAGAGGGTTCTCAGATATGTCCACTATTAGAGGAGGTCCTAGCTCATCTTGGACCTAGACAGGTAGATGAGTAGGAGGTTGTCAGAGAGAGAGATAGATCTCCTAGGAGAGTAGAGGACACAGCACATCAGGATGCTATCATTGCTGGTCACATGAGGGATTTATTGAGAGCACGCCCTCCTACCTTTGATTGTACTGGAGGTGGGTTAGAGGCTGAGACTTGGCTACTAGATTTGGGTAGATGCTTTGCCATGCACCCTTACGGTAGTAATACCCATGCCAGATGCGCTATTATGCACTTGAGAGGATTTGCCTCTACTTGGTGGCGCCTAGAGGAGCAGAAGCTCCACTTATGTATTGGTTTTGTGTCTTGGGAGATGTTTCTCGAGAGGTTTAGAGCTCGGTTCCTGTCAGAACACTGGAGGCAGCGTAGGGCTGACGAGTTCCATGATCTACGTCAGTTGGCTCTTTCTGTAGAGCAATATGAACGTAGGTTCTATGAACTCAAGTAGTATGCTGGTATTGGCGATGATGAGCCTATGCTAGTACAACATTTTATCAGGGGTTTAAACGCCTGCATCAGTGGTGGTGTCCGAGTCTTTGAGCCAAAGACTATAGAAGTCACGGTGGAGAAGGCTCGCATAGTAGAGAACCTTATTATGGCTTTAGGTGGGCACACAGGAGTGCAGATTGGGAGTGCTCCTGCAGCAGGTTTTAGTCCACGGGGTGGACAGGCATAGACAGGTGGTTCTTCCAAGAACCAACAGACACCCACAAAGGGTGGGCAGGAACAACAACAACGAACACCTCAAAAGAACAATAACCCTCAACCACAACAAAAAAATAGTCCTCAAACAGGAAAGAGTCACAACTGGTGGCGCAATAAGCGCAATAGGAAAGATCAACATGTGCAGAGTGCTCAGTCTACCATCAATAGGGGTAGTTTTCAGCAATCCAATGCACCTTCGGGTGGCAGAGGATTTGGTAGAGGCACAGGTATAGGTTGTTACTCATGTGGGCAGCAAGGACACATAGCTAGGCAGTGTCCGATGAGAGGTCCTTCTGGTTATGGGTCTTCACCTACAGTTTCATAGCCTATGGTGTGAGATGTAGGACGAGTACATATAGTATATGCAGCGGTTAATGACCACCAAGCTGATCACCAGAACATGATGGTCGAAACTTCAGGTAAGTTACATGGTGTTAGTGTTTCTATACTTTTTGATTCTGGAGCTACTGACTCCTTTATTTCACCGACCATTGTAGACCGTTGTGGTCTTGT
>VDFB02046117.1:54744-125719 GCA_007258455.2 Sequoia sempervirens | reverse complement strand
AACCCAAATATTCAATTATCAAGAAGAGAATACAAAAATTTGGAGCAATGCCAAAAAAACTCTTGGTCGATGATAATAAGAAGAATACTTTGCAAGAGGAGATGAGTGGAGGTCCATGGATACAATTTAACTTGCTCTAAGTTGTAAGAATAGGCTTGGGTGGCACAGAGACCCAAAATGATCAACATGCACATGCTATGTATTGTTAGTGGAATAGTGAACTATTGGACAGTGGTTATTTTTAAATATTATAGTACAGATGAGGTGTGAAATTGCTATTGATTGTTTGATTATTGAATAAAATGGTTGTCATTTTTAGTAGATGATGGAGAACAAATAATCTTATCTTTTCTTAGATGTCAAATTTTTCCTATATTGACATGATTTAATAAGAGTGAGTGAAGATTTTATAATTTAAAAATATTTTTTTCTAAAAATTTGTAGGAATGAGAAATTTTAATTTTCAAATGAAGAAAATACTTATAAAATTTATTAGTTATTTAATTTCAATTTAATTTTCAAGAAAATTATTGTGTGAGCAATGAAGTATTAAGTAGGAAATCTTGTCTAAATAGATTTATTTAGTCAACATGATGTAAGCAATACTATCTACATGTATTTTATAGGTTTAGTTTGAAAGTATTTAGGTATGTATTCCATTATGAGGTCATATTGTATGTGTATAATTGTAAAATTAGCATACCCATGCTATTTGTCATTTAGTTTTGTGACTACCTTAGTGGAAATGTCTTGATGCAAGAAAATATTGACAAGTAGCATTCTCTTGTACTAAGTTTAGTGCATGGCCCAATCTTTATCTATCTTCGTTTCACCATATTGCCCTTATTCCCATATATT
Organism: Sequoia sempervirens; assembly: GCA_007258455.2. NCBI lineage: Eukaryota > Viridiplantae > Streptophyta > Pinopsida > Cupressales > Cupressaceae > Sequoia > Sequoia sempervirens. Next base: position 124,861 of record VDFB02046117.1, on the reverse strand, counting down.
TTCTATCTACTCATCCCCATTTCATCGGGCCATTAGCACATATTTCCATAGGTTCTTTCCCTACCTTAGAGATCACCACCATATCCTTGTAGATCATTTTTGCATGGCTTGGAATTGATCTTGGTCAATTTTAAGGAGTGCAAGAATGGTCCTTGAATTCCAAGGCATCAAATTTGTATTCAAAATTTCTCAAATTTTTCTATTAGTTGAAGTATGAGCTAACTTAACACATGTTGTTATGTCATGGTATTTATAAATATTTAATGTGTACTTAATTTGGTAGAGAACATAAAAAGAATATGGTGGATTGTTAGAGCATACTTATATTTGAAAGAAAAATAAAAAGAATCAAATTTGCATCGCAGTCATATAGGCTGCCTACATATTTGCAAATATTACCTTTGATATCTCTCATCACCATTAATTTGGTCCACCAAAGGGTTTGACCAAAGAGAACTCATTCACCCATGAGTTAGCAAGCCACTAAATGACATCTCTAAACACCACCTTCATAAATTTAGACATCCAAAATGTGAGGTGAATAAATCTTTGAGCACAATTTTTTTTATATTATTCTCACATATCTTAGATCAATCTTGTGTGGTAGATTAAGTTTGTGATAGTCAAGATTGACCCCATAGGGCTTGAAATTAGTTCACATGGTTTTATAGTAGTTTAGACTACAAGAAATTCATCAAATGGTGGAGGATAAATTACATAGGCTAATTATTTGCTAATTGATAATATTTATTTAAAGAGCCTAGATAAATTCATGTAAGTATGCATTTTAATTGTCATCTTAACATTTTCTTACAAATGCATTTTAGTTGTCATCTTAAAATTTTCTTACACAAGTTAGGGTATCCCCTTAGGTTTTTCTTATTTCTTCATTACTTGGTTTCATTTTAAATTTTCTAATTTCCTAGCTTTCATATCAAATTTACCTAGGATTTGATTGTGATTTTGTGTGGTCATTCATTACTCAACTTCTTTTAGGTTTTTTCTTACCATTTTTTGATCCCCTACCCTATCCACCCTTATTTTTTCCTTAAGGATTGCATTTCAAACTTGTTTCAGAGTTAATTATTGATTGTTTTGTTCTCTCAACCCTCTAATCAGTTCCATACATTATTTTAACTTTAGGGTTTTAAGTGTTTTTACATGCTAGTGGATCCTCCAACTCATATCCCTTTGCTAAGGCATGTTCTTAAATCCTTAAATGGATCAATTTACAAAAAAGGCATACCTATTGATGTTCTTGTAAGTACCATTGTTCCTCCTATTGTTAAGTATGAATATGAATTTGGCTCAACAAGATTTTTCAAAAGAACTTGCTAGTATGTGTTATCTATTTAGGTGTATGGAGATGCTAACATGTGGTTAAAACCTCTTAAGTTAGTTATAAAGGATCATGCAGATAACTTGTGTAATTAATTATATTAGGTGATGATTAGGCCTTTATTAGGATCACCCCTCCATTGTATTATTAGGAGGAGATATATATAAAGAAAATAATTATCATTGTAAGGATGTGTCTATAGTATGATATTGTATTTGAGATCTCTTGGATATATAATGTTAAGTGACTTGTTCTGTAAGAAGTATTGTAAGGTGTTACCCTACCCCAAGGGTTTACTCTATTTCTGCATATATTGGATATTAGGGCATCTTGGCTCATGAACCTCCCTTGTTTGTGTGAAATCTATCTAATTTATTATATTATTTCCACTATTATATTTTTGGATCTTATAAGTGATATCAGAGCATGATTTTGACATTGTGAAGACAAGAAATAAAACATTTTTTAAAATATTGGAGATTATATTTGGAAGCATGCCTCTCTCTCATTTGGTGAATATTTTTAATATTTTTAGAGGTGTTTTAAGAACATACTTAAGTTGATATAGTTCAAATATGAAATTAATTAGGATAACTAAGCAATTTATTGCATAATTAGGTTTTCCACCATTTTAACTACTAGGGCTAAAATTTAGTAAATTGTTTCCTAATATTTGGAGGGTTGACAAAGGGAAAACATATAAACCTAAAGTATTGATTTGAAGGAATTTGGAGTAGATATAAGGAAGTTATTTAAGAACTAATGTTTCCAATAAATTATCTCTCAAAGATGTAAATTAGTGAAATTTTTGGTGATTTTTATAGGAAGTGATATCCATAAATTAATTAATTGGCATTGCTTCTAAAAAATAAAATATGGCATGAATAATGAAGTTGAAGCCTAAGCCTTCATCATTAGATTGTAAATTTTTGAACTATATGAAACTCGTTGTGTGGAGATTGAAGGAGATTTGATGGTGATTATTAATGCCATCAGAAATAGAAAAGAAGCTAATTGGAAGAAAGATATGATCAAGTTGGAAACTACTCTAATCAAGAGCTTCCTACTTGGAGGTTTGTATGATGTTCTTTAGGGGACAGTCTCAAACCTTAGGTTGCATCCTATTGTTGAGTCAATGATCATCAGGAATAGGGTGGTTACTGAACCATGATACCCCTATATTCTCTCTACATTCCCATCAAATGAGGCTCATAGGAGGACGGTGTTGTAGGAGGTCAAATTCCTCAAACAAACACTTGGATTTGTGTTGATATATGGCATCGTATGGCTCAATTCTCTGGTTTTTTTATTGCTCTAAGGATGATGTGGAATTTTAATTTCTTTGCTCTATGGCTTGAACATGATATATACGACTCTATTTTGTTGGGCCAGTTTGAATATTTCTACCCTTTCGTAACAGTTTGGCTTACTATTTAGAATTATTGAAGCATTTTGTCTTTATTTGCCCTCTTTTGTGATAGACTAGTCTACGATATTGATTGGCAAGGCATTTTTATAACTACAAACCATTGATGTATGATTGATATACCTCAATTTATGTATCTCTAATTAACACAAAAAATTTCATATATAATTTCCAACTTATTTAATAGACATGATTCCATAATCAATATTTACTTATAAAAATATATATTTAACAATTTAATTATAAATTAAAATTTTATTAATTTATAAAATTATTAAATTTAAATATATTATAATTATTCAATTAATAATCATTTAAAACAATATACTTCTAAATCATTGAATATCACATAGTTTAAGATGATAATAATAATATATAACTTAAAAAGAATCTCGTTAAAATCATACAAATTTTCAAACGTGAAAAGTGCAAATTTAGTCGGAGTGCATTCCATAAATTTCTAGGCCGTTAGAACACGACAATAACTTTCTACGCTGCATCATAGCAAAAGTTTATGTTTTTGAACGTACGCGGGACGAAATTTCTCGTCCATTGACTTAAAAGACAGAAAAGACTCTGCATTAGTAATTCCTTTGCCATGCTTAACCTTTAAGCCATTAGCAAAATCCCAGACCTTGATTGCATGTAGTTTGAATCCGAGCTCTGCGACATTCCTGAAAAACTATTCAATTTGGTTGGCATATAAAATTATATTACATCTAAGAGAGAAGTGATGTAGTAGCGAGACGTTGAGTGGATTCGCAGCAGGGATCTGCTTCCAACAACATTTGTACCACCTCTCTCATACAAGGCCTCTGTGCAGGAAGACTGCTGATACACAGCACAGAAATTTTAAGCACCTTCATTATCCCTTCCTCGCAAAATTTAGAAACCCTCTCATCCAACACCTCATATGCATTCTCTCTGGAGAAAAACATGTCAGAAACCCAATGAACAATTCCCATATTTTCTCCAAATTCATCTTCCATGGGCCGTTTGCGAGTCACAAGCTCGATCAGCACAACTCCAAAGCTGTACACGTCGCTCTTCTCGCTCACTCTGTATGTGTATGCATATTCTGCAAATATTACACACAAACTTCATTCTAATGCCTAAAGAACAGAAAAATCAATTAAATTTCCCTAACGATATTGATTACTTACCTGGAGCAATGTAGCCATGGGTGCCTGCTATGACAGCTGTATAATTCCCCTTTCCACTGACTTGAAGGCATTTGGCAACACCAAAATCAGCTAAACAAGGCTCCATGTCTTGATCGAGCAATATGTTACTGGATTTTACGTCTCTGTGAACAATAGCAGGCACACAGTCATGATGCAGGTAGGCCAACCCATAAGCTGTTCCCAGCGATATTTTATAGTGTGTTTTCCAATCTAAAGTTGAACCCATATTCCCCTCATGCAATCTGTTCCACAAGTTGCCATTTTCCTTGTATTCATATACAATGAGCTTTGAGTACCTGTTGGACAAGCAGCAATACAACTTCACTATATTTCTGTGCCTGATACATCCCAATGTTTCCACCTCCATCTCAAATTGGCGGGTTTTCAACGCTTCCTCTCTTGGATGATTGAGTTTCGCAGTGTTGGTATTCCATAGCTGTTTCACTGCAATTTTTTCCCCATTGCTTAATTCTCCTTTGTAGACTTTTCCAGACCCGCCACTGCCTATTATGTTCTCTTTCTTTAGGCAATGGAGGATGTCATCCTCGGTGAAAGTAACCCTGTGAAAGGACTTGAGATCCCAAGATAGGGATTCAGGTGCTTTGTTCTTTTTTTTTTGTATAAAACCCAACCTATTACAAATATGATCAAACAGCTCTGAGGATGAAGTACAATTAGGATACGGCATGGGGTCCTGCTATAGAAGAAGCGGCAGCTGCAGCACATGGGATTAGAAAAACTGAATTGGCTTCATTCGCACATAGCCCCTTATTTCCGGAAAAGCTATTCTTGGCCGAAAAACTAATTAGCTGTGTTGGCACTGCCCTGTCAACTGATTGTTGGAAAAATCCAGTAAGCTTAGCTGCAATGCAGAAAGAGTGTTTGGAATCTGGCCACTGAGTTGATTATTGGAGAGATTCAGAGAGTTGAGAACTTGTATGGATCCAAACGATTCAGGAATGGAACCATTCAGTTTATTTCCTGCAAGGTTAATTTTGTGGATAATTGACTGAGACTCTTATCAAGAAGGGAACTGATACGATGAGATCTTTATCTTTTTTAGCATGGCTAATCTTAGCTAGTTTTTTAGTTTTAAATTAGTCTTTCTTCCAAGCTTTATTTAATTCCTGCTTTCTTCCAATAAAACATGCGTTGCATGCTTAGCTTAGAATAAAAACTCAGCAGTTTATTGTTTTTAAATGCTTTTCTATGTGGGCAGCGAACTGTCTTTAGAAGCTGCATCGTATCTCTATTTATCATTATTATTTTGTATTCTTTGAAGGCTGCAATATGAACAAAACTTTGTTTTGAAAACAGAGCAGATTTTTTCTGGATATGAATATCATTGTATATCTTTGGATCATAATTGTTTATGAGGTTTTGAGTAGCGTAGTATATGAACTATTTTATATAACTATTTTTTTCTTCTTCTTTCTGCTGTTCAACTCATTTGTATCAGCTGGTTTTAGAGGAGTGGCACTTTGTTTGTCAAATCTACATTTGGTATCAGAGCAGGTATTTTGTTTTGGGTTTAAGATCTAGTTGTTCGAATTTCGCCAAAGATTATCATGTCGAATTCTAACAGCTTGCCCATTCCAGAATTTGATGGTAATGAGTATGATTATTGGTGTATAAAAATGATGACTTTTTTAATAGGAAAAGACTTGTGGAGATTGTTGAATCAGGTTACCAGGAGCCAGCTGATTGGAATGCCCTCCCAGTCAATGAAAGAACAGCAAGGAAGGAAGCTAAGAAGAAGAATTTTCAAGCATTGTTTCATATTCAAATAGCTCTAGACAAGAGTTTATTTCCAAGAATTGTTGGTGCAAAGACAGCTGAGGATGCCTGGAAGACTCTAAAAGAAGCTTACCAAGGCAGTGATCAAGTCCAAGTTGTTAAGTTACAGACATTGAAGAGAGAATTTGAGAATTTAAAGATGCAAAAAGCAGAAAGTGTGAGTGAGTATTGTGTCAGAGTAAAAGATGTGGTCAATAAGATGGCTACACTTGGAGAAACTGTGAACACAGAAGTTCTGATAAAAAAGGTGTTGAGATCTCTCACACCAAGATGGAATCACGTTGCCATAATAATGGAAGAAAGTAAGGATTTGACAACCCTTCAATTCGATCACCTCGTTGGATCTTTGATCTCACATGAAGAAAGATTAAAAGATTATTTTGGAGAAAGTGTTGAGAAAGCCTTTTCCTCCAAAGTACAAATCACAAAGAATGATGATGGCAGCAGTAGTAGCAAAAGCAATCAAAGCCAAGGTAAAGGTCAAAATCAGAATAATTCAAGAGGTAGAGGCAGAGGTTTTTCAAGAGGAAGAGGTGGTTCAAGAGGCAGAGGTAGAGGAAGATTTGATAAAAGGAATGTTCAATGTTACCATTGTAATAGGTATGGACATTTTGAAAGAGAATGTAGATTAAAAGAAGGTAAAAATGTTAATTATGCTCAAGAAAGTTATGAAAATCCTCAGATAATTTATTCTTATCTTATTCTAAAGGTGAAAATACTAGTAAAGATGTTTGGTACCTAGATTCTGGATGCTCTAACCATATGTCAGGAAATGGGAAGTTGTTTTCAACAAAGGATGAAAGTTTCAAGTCAAAGATTCAGCTCGGTGATGATAAATCATTGATGGTTGCTGCAAAAGGAATTATGGAGGTCCACACAAAAGAAGGTATGAAGAGTGTTAATGATATTTATTACACTCCTGAGTTAAAACATAATTTGTTAAGTGTTGGACAATTATGTGAGAAGAACTATAGAGTTGTCTTTGAAAATAAGAAATGTACAATTTTTGATAAGAGTCAGGGAAACAGAGTAGTCACAGTTGTTCCTATGACAAAAAATAGGATGTTTCCATTGAGATTTGGTGAAAATAATAGCAGCCTTGCCAATATGGCATTTGAGGATACAAGTTGGCTATGGCATCTAAGGTATGGCCATTTAAACTTTCACAGTTTGAAGCTTTTGACCTCACAAGCATTAGTTGCTGGTTTGCCCAAGGTTGAAGAGCACAAGGAGGTTTGTGAAGGATGTGCAAAAGGAAAGCATGCAAGGGAAAGGTTTCCAAAAGGCACTGCATGGAGGGCCCATTACCCCCTTCAACTTGTTCATTCAGATATCTGTGGACCGATGCAAACAAAGAGTTTGGGTAAGTCATCATATTTTCTCACTTTTATTGATGATTACTCACGAAAATGTTGGGTATATTTTTTGAAGGCTAAGGATGAAGCCCTTGATACATTCAAGAGGTTTAAAGCACTTGTGGAAAATGAGAAAGGGTGCAAAATCAAATGTTTAAGAACTGATCGTGGAGGAGAATTTTGTTCAAGAGCCTTTCAAGATTATTGTGATATGAATGGCATCAAGAGGCAGCTCACCACTCCATACACACCTCAACAGAATGGGGTAGCTGAAAGGAAAAACCGCACTGTGGTAGAAATGGCAAGGAGCATGTTACAAACCAAGGGATTGAGTAACTCTTATTGGGGAGATGCAGTTGCTACAGCAGTGTATATTCTCAATCGAAGTCCCACTAGTGCACTTGAGAAGATGACTCCTTATGAAGCATGGTATGAGAAAAGGCCTAATGTTAATCATTTTAGAGTTTTTGGATGTTTAGCTTATGTTCATGTACCTGATCAGAATAGACAAAAGTTAGATGCTAAAAAGTGAGTCATGTATTTTTGTTGGGTATAGTGAGGAAAGCAAAGCTTACAGGTTATATAATCCTCTCACTAATAAGCTTATTGTTTCAAGAGATGTGATTTTTGATGAAGGGGGAGTTTATGGTCATCAAAAAGGCCAAATGGAGAAGTCAAAATCTGTTTTGAATGATGATATTGATCATGAGCAGCCCACTAATGTTGTTGTCCCAATTGCTTTAAATCCACCAAGCAGCCCCTCATCTAATTCTTCAAGTCCATCTTCAACTCCAAGTTCTAGAAGGAAGGTAAAAAGTTTGAGTGATATTTATCAAAGGAGTGCCAATCAAGCACATGAAGAAAATCCAATAGGTGAGACAGTTAATTTTGCTTTATTTACCAAGGCTGATTTTGAACCATCATGTTTTGAAGAAGCATGTACTAATGAGGTTTGGATGCAAGCAATGCAAGAAGAGATGGATTCCATTCATAGGAATGATACTTGGGAGCTTACAGAGCTTCCACATGACAAGAAGAAGATTGGCACCAAATGGATCTACAAGACTAAGCATAACAGTGATGGAAGTGTTGAAAGGCATAAGGCAAGATTAGTTGCTAAAGGCTTCACACAGAAGTATGGGATTGACTATGAAGAGACGTTTGCACCAGTTGCAAGACAAGAGACCATTAGAATGCTGATTTCATTAGCAGCTCAAAAGAATTGGAGCATACAACATATGGATGTGAAAAGTGCCTTCTTGAATGGGTACTTAGAAGAGGAAGTATATGTGGAACAGCCACAAGGTTTTCAAGTGGAAGGAAAAGAGAATCATGTCTACAAATTGAAGAAGGCTTTGTATGGCCTCAAGCAAGCACCAAGGGCATGGTATGCAAGAATTGATGGATACTTTCAGGAGAATGGCTTCAAGAGAAGTAAGAGTGAACCTACCCTTTACTACAAACAAGAAGGTAATGATATTCTTATTATAAGTTTGTATGTTGATGATTTGTTGTATATGGGTAGCAGTTCTAAGATGAGAGATGAGTTCAAAATTGCTATGATGAAATAATTTGAAATGAAAGATCTTGGTCTCATGAAATATTTTTTAGGAATGGAGGTTTATCAATGTAAAAATGAAATTTTCATTTGCCAAACCAAATATGCAAAAGATATGTTGAAGAAGTTTGACATGGTTGATTGTAAACCATACTCCACTCCAAGTGCTCATGGAGTTGTGTTGAGTAGGAATGATGGTGCTGAATTAGTTGATGAGACTGCTTACAGAAGTATTATTGGGAGTTTGATGTTTCTAACCCACACAAGGCCTGATATCGCATATTCAGTCTCACTTGTTTCAAGGTATATGACAAATCTGTCAGAAATACATATGAAGGCAGCTAAAAGAATTTTGAGGTATGTGAAAGGCACTCTATATTTTGGTATTCATTACTACTCTTCTAAAAGGTTCAATCTTGTTGGCTTTAGTGATTCAGATTGGGGAGGTAGTATGGATGATCGTAAGTCTACATCTGGAAATTGTTTCTCTTTTGGTTCTGGTTTGATTACTTGGAGTTCCAAAAAACAAAGCATGGTTGCTCTCTCATCCACAGAAGCAGAGTATGTTGCAGTCACCTCGGCAGGTACACAAGCTCTTTGGCTTAGAAAAGTTTTAGAAGAAATTGGAGAGAAGCAAATTCAGCCTACAGTGATTTATTGTGACAATGTAAGTGCCATCAAGTTAGCAAAGAATCTGGTTCATCATAGTAGAACAAAGCATTTTGATTTGAAATATCACTTCATCCGTGATTTAGTACAGAAGAAGGAAGTTGAATTGAAACACATCAGCACTCATGATCAGTTAGCAGACATCTTCACCAAAGCAGTTGCAAGAGATCAGTTTATGTTACTTCGTGATCAGATCGTGAGCCCTCTTAGCATCAAGGGGGAGTATGTGGATAATTGATGCTGACCTGGCAGACTCTTATCAAGAAGGGAACTGATACGATGAGATCTTTATCTTTTTTAGCATGGCTAATCTTAGCTAGTTTTTAAGTTTTAAAGTAGTCTTTCTTCCAAGTTTTATTTAATTCCTGCTTTCTTCCAATAAAACATGCGTTGCATGCTTAGCTTAGAATAAAAACTCAGCAGTTTATTGTTTTTAAATGCTTTTCTGTGTGGGCAGAAAACTGTCTTTAGAAGCTGCATCTTATCTCTATTTATCATTATTATTTTGTATTCTTTGAAGGCTACAATATGAACAAAACTCTGTTTTGAAAATAGAGTAGATTTTTTCTGGATCTGAATATCATTATATATCTTTGGATCATAATTCTTTATGAGGTTTTGAGTAGCGTAGTATATGAACTATTTTATATAACTATTTTTTTCTTCTTTCTGCTATTCAACTCATTTGTATCAGCTGGTTTTAGAGGAGAGGCACTTTGTTTTCAAATCCAAATTTGAAACATCAGTCGCGAGTCCTAATGTATCTGGTATTGGACCAGAAAGCATGTATTTTGCTGCAAAAGCAGGTTACTAAGCATTGTAAAATCTCCGATTTCATTAGGTAGCTCTCCAGACAACTGATTATTGCTTGCATCTATTTTGTCCAAGAGCAATGCCTGTCCAATTTCGGCAGGTATGCTTCCTGAGAAATTATTGTTTTGGATGGTGAAAACAGAAAGATTCTTTGCATTTTTTATTTCTCTGCTTATTTCACCCTCAAAGTTATCAATTATGTAGAGACGAGGCAATCCCCAGATACCCGGGGGGACCGTACCACTGAGACTGTTATTGTTGACCCGAAAGCGAACCAAAGTGGAACAATTCCCATATGATTCAGGAATTCCTCCTGTGAAAGAGTTTTGGAGAGCGAGGAAGTATGCCAATTTCCCTCTTTTACACGCATCTGGAGGCAGAGGACCAGTAAGACGATTCTCTGATATATCAATAAAACTGAAATCCGACAAGCTCCCCAGTTTCTGGGGAACCTGCCCAGTAAGACTGTTAGTGTACAGAGACAACTCTTTGAGATACTGGAAATCCCCAAACTCATCGGGTATTGACCCTGAAAGCTGGTTATGATGGAGATGAAGAGAGACCAAGTTTTTCAAGCTTACAAGCTCAGAGAGACTACCATTGAGAAAATTTGAGGAGGCATCAATATTCTTCAGAGAAGCGAGGTTCCCAAACCCTGAAGGGATCTCTCCTGCAAGGAAATTATCCCACAGTTCCAACTGATAAAGCTTGGAAAGCGTTGTAATTTCTTTTGGTATAGTTCCATTTAAGTAGTTGGAAGAGAGTTCCAGATCAACCAGATTTGTAAGATTACCAATGGATGGTGAAATGGTTCCAAACAAGCTAATCTTGGACAACCACAGAATATTCAGTCTTTTCATGCTGTATATCTCTTCGGGTATGATGTTGGGATCTAAAGGATTATTTTCCAAACATAATGAATGCGACAAGTTTGTGACAGAAAGAGGAAATTTACCAGAAAAATATATTATTTGACAAGTCCAGAACCTGCAGCAAGCTCAGTGCAGAGAAATCTGGCAGAGACCCCATCAATGAATTGGTTTTGAGATTCAATATTTCCAACTGACTGCAGTTCTTCCAAGACACATCTGCAATGCTTCCATACAGAGAATTTCTACCCAGCTGAATAGCTTTTAAGGCACTGAGGCCACAGAAGGAAGAAGGAATAGGACCTATTAGCCCTGTATTCTCCAGATTGATAGCAGTAACCAAACTTGCGTTGTTGCAGGTGATTCCATTCCAGTGGCAAGGAGAAGTAGAAGTAGTGTCCCAGTTGTACAAAGCATTTTTTGGATCTTGGACCCTTCTCTTCATGTCTAACAGTATTATAACTTCCTCGTCTTCTGCAAAAGAAGAACCCAACAATGCAATCACCAAGAAGACAATACTGAAAGTCTGAGCCATGCCAAATAAGAAGAAGAATTTGCGAGACGAGACGAGCGGGAAGTCCACTGATACAATATACTTGCTTGGTCGGCGAGGAAAGCCGAACCAGTCAAGGTTCATATTTGATTGTAGACAATCTCATCTTTTTTTTCTGCAAAAGGTAAAGGGGTGCCGTATACGCCAATCAAAACCTAACCCCGTTGTAGCTCTCGCAAAATATTTCCATTAGTGTCATAAAGCGTAGTACGAACGCCTAATTTGTACTAAGTGAAATCTTCCTGCAATAAAAATAACAAAGCAGAGCAATAATCTATTAGTGTGTATAATACATAGTAAAAACAATAATTTTAGTTTGATGAAGATTTGACGAGGTACAGATTTATATGAATATATGTTTTTGCAACATATCTCTATCTCCACATAACTGTAGCAAATTTCCAAACAATAACAAAGCAATATGGTAAGAGTTTTAAGTGAATTCTGCCAATTAACCATAGTGTTGAAACTCAAACTTAGATATCTACACTAATACTAAAGATGCTCCCAATTTAAAATCAAGTTTTTTCAGTAGCCATGAAGGAGTGCGTTGGTTTTGCAAGTTTATATAAATATTACTTATTTATACTATCAATTTAATTTTAAAATAAAATAAATACTATTCATGTGAATAATGGAGTATTAAGTAGGAGATCTTATGATGTAAGCAAGACTTTCTCAATGGATTTTAAAAGTTTTCTTTGAAAATATTTATTTATGTATTATAACATGAGAATTGAGATTTGGTTGTATGTGTATAATAGTAAAATTAAAATATTTATATTATTTCTTATTTATTGTGTTTATTATGATGAGAACATTTTGATGTAATAATATATTGATAAGTGGCATTCTCTTGTGTCATGTTTGGATCATGGTATGATCTTTATCCATAATATGAATTCAATTTCATAGACGAGAATGTAAAAAGATATGTTGGATTGTTACAACACATTTCAATTTTAAAGTAAAATAAAGGAATCAAATTTGCATAGTGGTCATATAGGCCACCTACATGTTTACAAATATTGTCTTTGATATCTCTCATCTTTGTTAATTTGGTCCACTTAGGTGTTTGAACTAAGAAAACCCATTCACTTGTTGAGTTTCCAAGCCCCTAAAAAGTATCTATAGACACCACCTTAGTTAATGTAGACATCCAAAGGGTGAAGGTGAGCAACTATATAGGCATAAATTTTGATAAAATATTCTCACATGTGCTATATATATCTTGTGTGGAAAATTAAGTTCATGATAGTCAAGATCAACCCAAAAGGGTTCAAAATTGATTCACATGGTTCTTAATGGCAATTCAAATTACAAGACTTTCATGGAATCAAGGCATATAATTTCATGACAATGACAATTTGATTGAGAACACATCAACTTCATTCTTCCATCATCAAACCTAGAGCTAAGTCCCTCTACCATCTTATATGATTATGATTATCACATTTATTTTAGTTTCATTTATCAATCAACTCTATTACTTAGGTTAATTATTTGCTAATTGATAACATTTATTCAATATTTTTTAGAAATTTGTAAGAATTTTTTAAAAAAAAAAAAATTTGCACGAGAAAAAGACAGAATTTATTAGTCATTTGTTTTTAGTTTAATTTAAAAAATTATTTCATTGTTCATGTAAGCAATGAAGTATTGATTAGAAGATCTTGTCTAGCTAAATTTATTAAGTCAACAAGATGTAAGCAAGACTATCTACATGCATTTTACAGGTTTAGTTTGAAAGGATTTAGGTATGTATTACATCATTAGGTCATATTGTAAGTGTGTAATCGTAAAATTAGCATACCCATGCTATTTCTCATTTATTTTTATGGTGACCTTATTTCAAATATCTTGATGTCAAACATTTGGTCCCTAAAATCAACATTTTTTTTCTGGATCCTTCTCCAAAATAAGGTACTCACCATTGATAATCCTTGCAAACGCAGCTTTCAAATACCTAATAGATGTTTTCTTTGTAAGATGGAGGCAGAGTCAATTTGTCACATGTTCCTTCATTGTCCTTTGGCTGCCTCAATCTAGGAAAACATTATCAGCTATTGGCAACTTTCTTGGATTTTTCCCTTGTCAATTGAAGATTTCTTCCTTCAATGGAAAGCTCTGACTCGCAATTCTATTCTCCGGTTCTTATGGGATTTCTCTTTCCCTCATGTTGCTTGGGGTCTCTAGAAAGAACGTAACAACAAAATTTACAAAGATAAAGAAGCTCTGGTGGACATTGTTTTTGATAAAATAATCATATTTTTGAAAGAAAATGTCAATGCTATTTTCGAGAAGGTTAGAAATTCCAAGAAAGTGGTTCACTCATCCTATGATCATACAGTTGACAAGGAATGGAATATAAATCTTGATTTTCCTTGCACCCTTAAAAAAGCTAAGAAGGATAGGCAGGGTGCCCGCTAGATTTTTTCGCCTAATGGATGGGTCAAAGCTAACTTCGATGGAGCAGCTAAAGGTAATACGGGGGCGGCGAGCTGTGGTGGAGTCATAAGGGACTCCTTTGGCAACTTTCTAAGTGTGACGACCACTACTCTTGGTTCCCAAACCAATCACCTAGTCAAGGCTACTGATGCTTCTCATATAATAAAGTTGGCCCAAAGTCTTAATTTTAAAAACCTTTGGCTTGAAGGTGATTCCAAAAATATTATTGATTGTCTTCTTGGCAAGTCCCCCCCCTCGTGGACTATAAAGTCATGGATTGATGATGCCATCTCAATTCTTGCTAAGTTTGACAATATAAAGATTTCTCATGCCTATAGAGAAGCCAATGCTGTTGCGGATTTTTTTGCTAATGAAGGGGTTAGGAGTAATGAGCAATGCACTTGGCTAAATTTTAATGATCTAAGTGTTAATGTTTGTGCTTTATTGAGTTATGATGAATCACATGGGAAAGAGGCGTGACATTTCTTTAATGAGGATAGGATGGAGTTATCACATCACATTCATTAGATTGTATGGGACCAAGCTTAGTTGCTTAGTCTGCAAGGCGGCCTGGCACGCTTTGTGGGTTCTTAGATTTGGCTGGACTAGTTCTAGTAAATATTTTGTCTCTGTCTGCCCCACTGTGCTTGCCAAGATGGGTGGAGATAGGAAAAGAACTAAGTCAAATAGCTATGAGATGCACACGAGAAATGCTAAGGCTTAGAATAAAGTTAAAAGCGGGGGGTTACTTCCTTTCCTAGAGAAACTCCATGGCTCCAATTAGGAGGCTATGGATCTTTTTGAGAAAAATTGGGATAATGGGGATCTTACCCTTTTTGGTAGGAAAGTTGAGCTCAATGAAAACCTCATAGCTGAAGTGACGGGAATGTCAACTAATAGGAAAAAAAATTTCAGCGACAGGGTTTTTTTTATGAAGTTGTCATCAGATTTCCTAAAAAAGAGAAGGAACATCTAAAATTGGTAAAAATTGCTAATAGCTACTTCGAAACCACACCATAAAAGCCCTATGGAGAAAGGTTCTTCATGTTATCATGGAGTACATAACAGTAGATGGTCGCTTCACCAGGGTCTACGATTATCACTTTGCCCTGCTCAACCATTTCCGCTACAAGGTCAGGGTTTCTTTCCCCTACTATCTTCTCTGTTCTTTGAGAAAAAGTTTGAATGACCACAAGAAAAACCCAAGAAGATTCCCTATTTTGCATACTGGCCTGATTAGATTAATAGTTGAACATTACCAAAAATTTCCCGTCCTTGCTAATTTTGAAGCTTCCCCTGATTCTGAGGATGATGATATTGAACCCAGCTGCTCGAGGTTTATGCCCAATTTAAGTCCAGCCAGAACAGTCCTTATCCCACCCGCTGTCCAATTTGGTAAGAAAAACCCTAACCCTCTTTATGTGAAAGCTCGTGCGATGCCTGAGCAGGGAAGCCCATCCCTTAAAATGAGACATTTTGATAAGAATCCCCAAGATAAAAAACTTGTATCATACTCTGAAGATTCCTCTAACTCTTAAGTATCTGGTGCTAACAATACTGAGCCCTCTACTGACCCGTCGCTAGATAAAAATGCTAGAACTGGCTCCCCTGTTACTCTTGACCCTGCTAATACTTGTTTCAACACTGATAGGGATCCCACTGTGGATGTTTTAAATTTAGCTAGAAACAATGTTGACATCCATTTCAAATTTTTGAAATGGACTTTTCATGAAATTAATGAGCTAAAGATAAACAATGGGCCCTTCAAAGTAAACTGAAAGATTTGGGAGCCAAGGTTGCAGTGCTTGAAAAGAAAGAAGTGGAACAAAGAGATTACGGCCTCAGCAAAGATACCCAGTACCATGCTAGCAAGAACAAAAATGTTGAAATTGAGGTGGAGAAAATGAAAAATACTGTCAAAATTATTGCCGAGAAAAACAATCATATGGCCAAACACAACGCCATCATCATCAATGCCATGAATGAGAAGCTGGACAAAGCTCAACAGGGATCTTTGGTGGTTGATCTGAAGGAAACCAATGAAAGAAACCAAGAGGAGGATGCTAGAATTTCTAAGAGAACCAGGGCCAATTTGAAGAGGAAGGCTCCCCCTAGGCCACAAATTATTCAAACCTTTAAGAAGGGTGTTCAAGATATGCAGAACCTGGAGGTTGAGACAGAGTCTGTCTTGGAGACTCTGAGTTAATTGCGGGGTTTTTTGTTGGCTCTTCTGCTGGATTTTTTTGCTTGACCTTCCTGGTCTTTTTCGAAGGGTTGCTGCTTGTTCTGGTTTCTTATTTTTGTGCAACCGGTTGTTTCTGTTGGACTTTTCCGTCCCTTCTTTTATGTTGTAAACTTTGTGGTTTTGGGTCCCTGTAAAACCTGTTTTACCCTTTATCAAAAACATAATGACAACTAGCATTCTCTTATGCTAAGTTTAGTGCATGGCCCAATCCCTATCCATCTTCATTTCTTGCCCTTATTCCCATATGTTTGCTACCTACTCATCCCTATTTCATCCCCATTGTCACTTGTTTCCATACATTCTTTCCCTATGTTAGACATCATCACCATACCATTTTCACATGGCTTGGAAATGATCTAGGTCAATCTTAAGGAGTGCAAGAATGATACTTGAGTTCCAAGACATCAATTTTGAATTCATACTTTCTTGAACCTTTTTCTATTAGTTAAACTATGAGCTAACTTAATACATGTTGTTATGTCATGGTATTTAAATACATCTAATTTGATAGAGAATATAAAAAAAGTATTGTATAAATTGTTAGAGAACACTTATATTTGAGAGGAAAATAAAGGAATCAAATTTGCATTACATGGTCATATAGGCCACCTATAGGTTTGCAATTTTTGTCTTATCACCATTAATTTGGTCCACCAAGGGGTTTGGCCAAAGAAAAATCATTCGTCTATTGAGTTAGCAAGACCCTAATTGGTGTCTCTAGATATCACCTTCATAAATTTAGACATCCAAAAGGTGAAGGTGAGAAACTCTGTGGGGACAAATTTTATTAGATTATTCTCACACATCACATAGAAATCTTATGTGGTAGATTAATTTTGTGATATTCAAGGCGGTCCCTATAGGGCTTCAAATCAAACACATGGTTTTGTGTAGTATTTTATGTAGGAGTTAACAGTGACTTATCAACACCCCCAAGAATAGTTGCTAGATCAAAATATCTTTTACAAGAGAGAAAATGGCAAGAATACTTGCTTCAACAATGCACGATTGAATATTAGATTGAATATACAAATGTACATGAAAGGCCTTGCTTATAAAGGCAATGTGAGATGAAGGATTATACAAGACCATGGCAAGTGTCTTAATTCTATCACATGTGACAACTAACTCATAACAATCTAGGATAAGATAAAGTTTAGATATGAAAACTAAGACTTCTAGAAGTAATCTTAAGACCTAAGTAAACTTAACATGTGAATATTTCTCCTAAGTCCCTAGTAAGGAAAATAACTAGGTATAAGATATTTATTCACACCAACACCACCCCTTAAGTGCAACTTAGGGAGAAGATAGATTCTTATGCAAAAAAACACAAATATGGGTCTCGATTATGAGGCCATGTTAGGTACCCATTTACAATACAATCTCTCACAAGTGGAGAAAAGGATAAAACCTAGTGGGACAAAACTCCTCTCCAAAAGAGAGAATAAAATAAAAAAATGTATGGGGGACTCAATAATACCCCCCAAGGACTATACATCCATCATGAATATGCAACTAATGAATCCCTCATAAGAGGGAGAAAGAGAGATAAGATATTCCCCCACAATGAAGAAGCTCAAATGTCAATGAAGAATGCTTGAAAACAAAATATGATCCAATGTTTCCAAGCAACACGTCTCCCCTTAGGAAGAAAAAAATTTATAGGTTGATGAAGAAGCCACTACATGTCCAACTGAAAGGAGGAAGAATGAAGTCTCAATATGTATGCCTTTGAAAATTGATTAGGAATCTCCAAGCTTGAATAAGCCACAATGTAATCATAGTCAAAATAAACCAAGTAAAATGATAAATAAAGAGAATGAGGAGGCTCATGAATGTCAATGGGTATGTGCAGGATCATGATGGGCCAAAAAGTGGTGATATGTGTGTATGTGTAGGGTATGTGGCTAATGGCATTTTTTTACCCAAAATTGATGAAACGAAAAGGGTTTTTAAAGGATATTCTCAGCTTTCCACTAATATAAATTATGCTTTACTTTGTATTTAATAAATAATTATTGTTCATTTTCTATTTGAATTACAACTAAAGTCTTGATTGATAGGCTAATTGAAAAACATCTATAGCTTTCAAACGATGTCACATTTTTTGAATTTGAAACATGTGTCACGTTCTATGCTTCACATAATATAGGATTAAAAAAAAGAATTTCATGAAGTTTTGACCAAGTTAAGGTGGTCAAACATACAAGTTTTTATTTTTTTAAAGTTGTAATAAAAAAATCATAATTAATTATTTACTTAGAAAAAAATTACAAAAAAAATGCATCATCAGAACATGAGTCTTCTACTTATATCTAAAATCTTATAAAAAAATATTATCATTTTATTGTGGTTAGGTGGAAAAAACACCTACTTCTTATCTTTTCCCTGAAATTTAAGTACTACATTGAAATTAAAAAAATTACCAAATAGATTTTTTTTTTTAAATAAACCTAGTATTTTAGAAACTACATTCAATTTTCTATAGATTCTATTCTTACATATTTTTGAAATAATATAGATAACTTATTCAATTTTTTACGTCAAGTTGCCTAACTCGGATTTTTTGAACTTTTCGCCACTTAAGGGCCTATTTTTTCTATGATGATCTTGCATATACCCCAATCTCCATGTAGTACCCCTCTGTTTATGCTTATGCTTTCTGTTGTTACGTTTTCACACTGTTAGTCTATGATACCTTGTTTGGATATTTTGATCGCTGGTTTTGAGTGATAGTGGATTTATTCTGTGACATGATGATACATTATATTGTGATATTTGATTCCTATTATGCTTTGAGATAATGTAGATGTTCACTTTCAAATGATTATTACTATGAACATGTTTATGATGGACTAACAACTATTTATTTTGTCAGTTTGATGTGACGTGTATTGGTGTGGAGAACGGAATCGCATCACTCGCTTGCGAGTGCCCTGTAATATTCGTGATTTTCTCTGCATGGTGTGTCTGTTAAATGCTATATATATATATATATATATATATATATATATATATATATATATATATATATATATATATATTTGTATGCATGTTATTGCTTGGTTGCAGGAAATTGCAGGTACATGACACGACTCCACCTGGGAACTCAGGTTTGAGCGTGTCAAGACTCAACGGAAATGTTGATCGGGAGATAGTAGTTTGGTTTATCCTAGTTTAATCTATAACCCCGGTCTTAGTATTTTGTAGTTTCAGTCTGAGTCTAGGTTGTCATGTATTTTTTGTTTGGATAAATTTGTTGAAAGGAGAAATGTTAATTTCAAATAATAGTTTATTATATTTTATTTGCTGTTATTTAAATTAATTTATAAATGTGGAAGAAATTAGTGTTTGTTATTTAATTAATTAATTAGCTTATTTGGTTAAATAGTTTGATCATTAAAAGATTAAACTTATTTAATTAAATAAATAAATTAATTAAATTAAATTAAATTGTTGAAATAGTTTTATTTGAAATTAAATTTATTTATGGAAATGGAATTTGAACTCGTAAATAAAATTGTATTTGAAAATTAGAAAATAAATAAAAATAAAATGCATGCAATTGAAAATTGATTTTTAAATTTAAAAATAAAATAAATTATTGCATGCAAATTTGAAAATGGGAAATTTGCCGAGAAGTGGTGGGGAAGATATTTTACAAGCACTTCTCGACATGTGTGAGAGTGCAATAATTGCTTATGGTTGTTGAAAATTTGTTACGGAGGATATTTTGGATCTCGGGGAAAACACAGAGGTTGTTCAATTTCCTCACGGGGAAATTAACAAGAGCTTTTGCAAAAAAAAAATTCTCTTGCTGTGTAAAAATTCATTATTTCTTAGAAATTGTTATCTCTTTGTGTCTGGTTGTATATTTGTGGAAGATCCTTTGGAGGATCTTGGTGGTTGGTTAAGCTCTCTTGGATTTGAAGATTTTCTTTTGGAGGAAGATTTTGGGATTTGTACGCTACAGGCAAAAGGAATTCTCTTACAGGCAATTATCTTAATTCAGGTATTTTTCTTGTTTGTTTGTTTCTTTTCTTTAAAAGTTAGAGAAAAGATTAATTTTGAATTTCCTATGTTCTTTTTGAGAATTTGGTAAAACTTTATTTAAACAGTAGAAAGCATCTATGAAGAATTTTTAGTTGTGATTGAAAAGAAATTATCTGTTGTCATATTTCAAATTTCTGTGAAAACGGTGAAAACAAGAAACTATAAAGAAATAAAAAGGGTAAAACAGGGATTTATATTACAGAGGCAAAATTGTTAAAATATTTGAAGGGTTTGTAATTTCATTCTGAATTTCCTGTTGAATGTTATTCCCTAGTTTCAGTAATTAACTGTTGTTTTAATGAATTCTATATATATATATTTATATATGTATATATATATTAGAAAAGATTATATATACATACATATATAAATACATATATAAAATTATTTGTTCAAATAGTAAATCGAAAATCGCCATACGGAAATAATTATTTCCAGACGAAAATTCGTCATAATATTTATAAATTCTGGAAGTTTCATTTTTTTTTTAATCCGCCGTACGGGCGAATTATGGAAATGTATTTTAAAAAAAAATTACAATATGTAAGGGGAGGGCTGAAACCCTCCCCATAATTTATAGTGGTGGGCGCAGCCCACCAAGGCTGCGCACAGCAGCCAGGCTGCTGGGCGCAGCCCTGGGAAGGCTGCGTCCTTCCCACACAACGCCGACTGTTAAAGTTTAAACTTTTATTAAAATTCTTTAATATTTGATAAAAGGTAAATTTCAGTTGTGTATAAAATTTGATTTTTATTTAAATGTTAATTTATTATTTATATAATATATATTATTAATATATATTTTATATTTAATATATTATATATATTATATAATATTATAATATATATTATATAAATTTATAAATTGATTGTAAATTTATTATATGTAATTTAATATAATGATTTTCTAATATAAATTAATAATATAAAACAATGATTTAAATTAAATTATTTAAGTGTTTGTTTTATATTAGATTAATTAATGAGAGTTTGGATTAAAATATTTTGACAATTTGATGTTTATTTTATATATTAAATTGTGAAAGTTATAATTTAGAATGTTCGATTATAAAATTTTAATCAAGTTGATTTAAATACATGCAAAATATATTATTTGAAAGGATTTAGTATATCCGAACTATAGATATTTATTTTCCTTGATTTGCTTCATTGCGTTTTTCTAGGCAAAATGGGAAAGTTATATTTGTTCAAGTCTTCCAGAATGAATTGTGTAGAAAGGGTGTATTATTGTTCCAAAAGTATTTTTTTTAAGTTGACTTGGGTTGTACAAGAGTTAAACATGGTGTTTGATACTGTTATGGGTTATTTGTTATTGTGAGATGTAATTTGTGCACTTGGTAAACCCTAGTCATGAAAACTTAAAAACCCTTGTTATGTTTAGGGGAGTGGCTATTTGTAAGGGCCGACACACAAAGTGGTGTTAGGGTAACTTACAAATAGTTGGTAAGTTAGTGATAATTAAATGACACATTAGTTAGATTAAAACATTTAACAAGATATTTTTCCTCACTTATGACTCTTGAGCTACTACAGTCATGAGTATAAGATGAGAAGGCCTAGAATGGCAAATCGGTGTCTTGTTCCTTTAAAAGACATATGATTCCACAATAGTATGCAATAGGTGCCGGGTTTCGTAAGAGGTTACCAGGGTAACCCAAGGATTGGGGGCCGGAACCTAGGAAGAAACCCAGGGTAACCTTTGCAACGTTGTGATGACACTCCACCTAGAGTAATAGTTAACCTTGTCTTTGTATTACAATCAATTGTCTAAAATCTGGAAGCAATGTAACCAATAGTCTGTTGTGTACTAGTGTCTAGGGTTAGTAGATTAGGTCTAAGTAACCTTATTACTATCTCCTAGCATGGGGGGTGGACCTACAGGTATCACACAGTTGGGTGGAACGTGCACCTTACTCCGTTGGGTCCCCAGTTTTGATCACAACATCGAGAGCTTCATGGATGGAAAGCTCGCACATGGAAATTTATATGTACTTTCTTCATTGTTATTTGTAAATCTTGTATTTTGAAAACATCCCTCAAATGTTGTGAGGTGAACTCTTGTAATTGTAATCATTATTGAACTACCTCATCAGATAGATGAGTATTGTATATATTATCAAATGCAATGTATGAAACAAATTTGTACTATATGTTATCTTGTATGGAAATTTCAATGTTATGCAATGATTATTTTTATGTTATAAATTAATATGTGCAATGCGAAATACTTAAGTCACTTATGGCAACTCAAAGTAGTGTAACGTCTAGTATCTTAACGAATGTATGCAATTAATTAACTTAATAATTAAACTTAAAAAAAAAAAAATTATTACACCTTTATATACAATTGCAACATTCTTAGGTTATTAAGACGTGGCATTACAGATTGGTATCAGAGCCAAGGTTACAAACACTGGATGCTCTGGGTAATCACGAGCCCATTAGGTTGACCTAGTATGTAGTGTCGCAACTGTTAGCCTTGGTTGAATAGTATCCAAGACTTGTTATTGTTGTGTGTAGGAACATGCCTAGGTGAGGAGGAAGAGGTCGTGGTAGAGGTCGAGGTGGAGGCCGAGGGCCAATCCCTCATGTCACTCCCCCTCCTAGTCCTCACCACAAGGATCAGGAAGAATAGTTGGGTCAGAGAAATGAGGGACAGAATCCCAAACAGTCAGGAGTAGAGGGTTCTCAGATATGTCCACTATTAGAGGAGGTCCTAGCTCATCTTGGACCTAGACAGGTAGATGAGTAGGAGGTTGTCAGAGAGAGAGATAGATCTCCTAGGAGAGTAGAGGACACAGCACATCAGGATGCTATCATTGCTGGTCACATGAGGGATTTATTGAGAGCACGCCCTCCTACCTTTGATTGTACTGGAGGTGGGTTAGAGGCTGAGACTTGGCTACTAGATTTGGGTAGATGCTTTGCCATGCACCCTTACGGTAGTAATACCCATGCCAGATGCGCTATTATGCACTTGAGAGGATTTGCCTCTACTTGGTGGCGCCTAGAGGAGCAGAAGCTCCACTTATGTATTGGTTTTGTGTCTTGGGAGATGTTTCTCGAGAGGTTTAGAGCTCGGTTCCTGTCAGAACACTGGAGGCAGCGTAGGGCTGACGAGTTCCATGATCTACGTCAGTTGGCTCTTTCTGTAGAGCAATATGAACGTAGGTTCTATGAACTCAAGTAGTATGCTGGTATTGGCGATGATGAGCCTATGCTAGTACAACATTTTATCAGGGGTTTAAACGCCTGCATCAGTGGTGGTGTCCGAGTCTTTGAGCCAAAGACTATAGAAGTCACGGTGGAGAAGGCTCGCATAGTAGAGAACCTTATTATGGCTTTAGGTGGGCACACAGGAGTGCAGATTGGGAGTGCTCCTGCAGCAGGTTTTAGTCCACGGGGTGGACAGGCATAGACAGGTGGTTCTTCCAAGAACCAACAGACACCCACAAAGGGTGGGCAGGAACAACAACAACGAACACCTCAAAAGAACAATAACCCTCAACCACAACAAAAAAATAGTCCTCAAACAGGAAAGAGTCACAACTGGTGGCGCAATAAGCGCAATAGGAAAGATCAACATGTGCAGAGTGCTCAGTCTACCATCAATAGGGGTAGTTTTCAGCAATCCAATGCACCTTCGGGTGGCAGAGGATTTGGTAGAGGCACAGGTATAGGTTGTTACTCATGTGGGCAGCAAGGACACATAGCTAGGCAGTGTCCGATGAGAGGTCCTTCTGGTTATGGGTCTTCACCTACAGTTTCATAGCCTATGGTGTGAGATGTAGGACGAGTACATATAGTATATGCAGCGGTTAATGACCACCAAGCTGATCACCAGAACATGATGGTCGAAACTTCAGGTAAGTTACATGGTGTTAGTGTTTCTATACTTTTTGATTCTGGAGCTACTGACTCCTTTATTTCACCGACCATTGTAGACCGTTGTGGTCTTGTGGCGATAAATCAAGGTGGTAAGTGGCAAGTTGAATTCGCCTCAGGGGTGAAAGTAGCAGTAGAAAACTTTGTACATAATTGTGAACTTAAAATTGGTACGTTAACTACCTTAGTGGATTTATATGTTACACCCTTAGGATCGTATGATATAGTTTTAGGTATGGATTGGTTAGCATCTTATCATGCTGTAATTGACTGTCGACTTAAGATAGTTAGTTGCATTGATGATTTAGGTGCGAAAGTGGAAATCGTAGGTATTCAAAGACCTATCTCTTTGCGGATGATATCTGCTATGCAATTAAAGAGATGTCTTCGTCAGGGATGTCAACTGTTTTCAACAACAGTTACTCATTTGGAAGAGGGTGAGAGTCAAGAGGTATCTCTTGATGATCATCCTATTCTTAGGGAATTCACGGATGTGTTTCCCGATGACATTCCTGGAATGCCACCGAAGAGGGATATTGACTTTAGAGTTGACCTAGTTCCTGGAGCTGAGCCTATATCTAGAGCCCCTTATAGAATGATGACTCAGGAGTTAGAGGAACTTCGTATTCAGTTAGAGGAACTTTTAGAAAAGGGATTTATTCGCCCAAGTGTTTCCCCTTGGGGAGCACCTGTCATCTTCGTAAAGAAGAAGGATGGATATCTTAGGTTGTGTATTGACTATCGTCAATTGAACAAGGTTACGATTAAGAATCATTATCCTTTTCCTAGAATCGATGATATTTTTGATCAAATTAAGGGAGCTAATGTGTTCTCTAAAATTGATTTGAAATTTGGTTATCATCAATTGTGAATAGCTGAAGCAGACATTCATAAAACTGCTTTTCGAACTCGTTATGGGCACTACGAATTCACAGTAGTACCATTTGGGTTAACGAATGCACCATCAGTATTTATGATTTTAATGAATGGTGTTTTTCGTACATACCTTGATCGCTTTGTCCTAGTATTTCTCGATGATATATTAGTCTATTTGAGAAATATGAAGGAGCATGAAGAACACTTGAGACGGGTATTGCAATGTTTAAGGGAAAATCAATTGTATGCAAACCTGAAGAAGTGTGACTTCTTTCAAACTGAAATAAAATACCTTGGACATGTGATATCTGGTAAAGGTATTGCTGTGGATCCTTCAAAGATCCAAGCTATTGTAGATTGGCCCGCACCTACCAATGTAGGTGAAGTTCATAGTTTTATCGGTCTAGCTGGCTATTATAGGCGGTTTGTAGAGGGATTTTCTAGAATTGGTCATCCTATTACTTCTCTTCAGAGGAAAGGGAAGAAGTTTGTTTGGATAGAACAGTGTCAGTTGGCTTTTCAGACTCTTAAAGAAAAGTTGACTAATGCGCCTATACTGATTGTTCCTGATTCTACTAAGGATTTCGTAGTATGTGCGGATGCATCCTTAGAGGGTTTGGGAGCAGTTTTGATGCAAGATGGGCGTGTAGTTGCTTATGAGTCTCGCAAACTCAAAGATCACGAATTAAACTATCCTACTCATGATCTAGAACTAGCCGCGGTTGTGCATGCATTAGTTCGTTGGAGGAATTTCTTAGTAGGTCATCGTTTCGAACTTCATACTGATCACCGTAGTTTGCAATATATCTTTACGCAACCTAACTTGAATGCTAGGCAAAGATGGTGGATGGAGTTCTTGTGTTAGTACGATTTTGAAGTAAAATATGTTCAAGGCAAAGAGAACGTAGTGGCTAACGCTCTTAGCTGACGTCGACATGAGATCTCTACTACTACTCTCAAAGTAGATTTGAGAGGTCAAATAGTAGCTGCACTTCCTATTGATAGATTGTATCAGGAAGTGAAGTTGGAAATTGAATCGGGTAGACCTTTAGAAGGTCGATTTGTAGGGTATGTCCTAGAATCAGATGGTATATTATGACATTTAGGTCATATTTATGTACCACATGTTGAGATTCTTCGTACATTAATTATGATTGAAGCTCATCGAGCTCCGTATTCAGCTCATCCAGGAGTTAAGAAAATGCATGCTGATCTTCGGCAACTGTATTTTTGGCCTGGTATGAAACGTGATATTGCTGACTATGTATCGAGATGTCTTGAATGCCAACGAGTTAAAGTTGAGCATCAACATCCTGCTAGATTATTGCAGCCACATCTCATTCCAAAATGGAAATGGGATATTATATCTATTGACTTTATAGTAGGGTTACCTACGTCATCATGTCGACATGATGCCATTATGGTAACTGTTGACCGATTGACTAAAGTAGCTCACTTTTCACCTATACGTTCATCATATAATGCTTCATCTGTAGCTAGGATATTCATGGAGGACACCGTTAGATTACATGGGATTCCTCGTAGAATTATATCAGATAAAGATCCTGTATTTACTTCAGCCCTATGGACATCATTACAACATGCTTTAGGTACACAGTTGAACTTTAGTTCAGTGTATCATCCTCAAACTAATGGTCAAACTGAAAGAGTTAACCAAATATTAGAGGATATGCTTAGGATGTACGTAATGGACCAACAGTCACGTTGGGAGGATTATCTGTATTTAGTAGAATTCGCTTACAACAATGGATATCAGAGTTCCATAGGTATGCCACCATTTTAGGCATTATAAGGTCGTCCTTGTCGAACTCCTTTGAGTTGGGATCGACTTGAGGATAGAGTATTACTTGGACCTGAGATGCTTCGTGACATGGAGCAATAGGTTGACCATATTAGAGAGCATTTAATAGCAGCATAGGATAGGCAAAAGAAATATGCCGATGCGCATAGGATAGACCGATAGTTTGCTGTTGGTGATAGAGTGTTTCTTCGAGTGCGACCGTGAAAGAGTCCAATCCGTTATGGAAAAGGCTCTAAGCTTGCACCTTGTTTTGTTGGGCCATTCGAGATCTTAGAGAGAATTGGTCTCGTGGCGTATCGACTCACCTTACCACCCAGTTTGTCTCGTATTCATGATGTTTTTCATGTATCAGTTCTTAGACCATATCATCCCAACATATCTCATGTACTTGATTGGAATGCGTTACAGGTAGAGGACGGGCAGCTAGCTTTGGAGCCCGTGGCCATTCTTCAACGTCGAACGCTCGGTCTCAGGGGTCGAGACGTTGATCAGGTGAGGGTCCAATGGGATCCTAGCTATGAGGCTTTAGCTACCTGGGAGGATGTGACACGCATGAGGGAACTTTATCCCTATCTGTTCGCAGGCTTTCAGGAGCAAGCCTGATCCTAGGGGGGAGGATGTAGTACCCCTCTGTTTATGCTTATGCTTTCTATTGTTACGTTTTCACACTATTAGTCTATGATACCTTGTTTGGATATTTTGATCGTTGGTTTTGAGCGATAGTGGATTTATTCTGTGACATGATGATACATTATATTGTGATATTTGATTCATGTTATGCTTTGAGATAATGTAGATGTTCACTTTCAAATGATTATTACTATGAACATGTTTATGATGGACTAACAACTATTTATTTTATCAGTTTGATGTGACGTGTATTGGTGTGGAGAACGGAATCGCATCACTCGCTTGCGAGTGCCTTGTGATATTCGTGATTTTCTCCGCACGGTGTGTTTGTTAAATGCTTTTTATATATATATATATATTTGTATGCATGTTATTGCTTGGTTGCAGGAAATTGCAGGTACATGACACCGACTCCACCTGGGTACTCAGGTCTGAGCGTGTCAAGACTCAACGGAAATGTTGATCGGGAGATAGTAGTTTGGTTTATCCTAGTTTAATCTATAACCCCGGTCTTAGTATTTTGTTAGTTTCAGTCTGAGTCTAGGTTGTCATGTATTTTCTGTTTGGATAAATTTGTTGAAAGGAGAAATGTTAATTTTAAATAATAGTTTATTATATTTTATTTGCTGTTATTTAAATTAATTTATAAATGTGGAAGAAATTAGTGTTTGTTATTTAATTAATTAATTAGCTTATTTGGTTAAATAGTTTGATCATTAAAAGATTAAACTTATTTAATTAAATAAATAAATTAATTAAATTAAATTAAATTGTTGAAATAGTTTTATTTGAAATTAAATTTATTTATGGAAATGGAATTTGAACTCGTAAATAAAATTGTATTTGAAAATTAGAAAATAAATAAAAATAAAATGCATGCAATTGAAAATTGATTTTTAAATTTAAAAATAAAATAAATTATTGCATGCAAATTTGAAAATGGGAAATTTGCCGAGAAGTGGTGGGGAAGATATTTTACAACCACTTCTCGACATGTGTGAGAGTGCAATAATTGCTTATGGTTGTTGAAAATTTGTTACAGAGGATATTTTGGATCTCAGAGAAAACACAGAGGTTGTTCAATTTCCTCACGGGGAAATTAACAAGAGCTTTTGCAAAAAAAAAATTCTCTTGTTGTGTAAAAATTCATTATTTCTTAGA
The DNA here is from genome assembly GCA_007258455.2 of Sequoia sempervirens. Lineage (NCBI taxonomy): Eukaryota > Viridiplantae > Streptophyta > Pinopsida > Cupressales > Cupressaceae > Sequoia > Sequoia sempervirens. The sequence goes on along the minus strand of VDFB02046117.1, from coordinate 96,157 downwards.
AATTGTTATCTCTCTGTGTCTGGTTGTATATTTGTGGAAGATCCTTTGGAGGATCTTGGTGGTTGGTTAAGCTCTCTTGGATTTGAAGATTTTCTTTTGGAGGAAGATTTTGGGATTTGTACGCTACAGGCAAAAGGAATTCTCTTACAGGCAATTATCTTAATTCAGGTATTTTTCTTGTTTGTTTGTTTCTTTTCTTTAAAAGTTAGAGAAAAGATTAATTTTGAATTTCCTATGTTCTTTTCGAGAATTTGATAAAACTTTATTTAAACAGTAGAAAGCATCTGTGAAGAATTTTTAGTTGTGATTGAAAAGAAATTATCTGTTGTCATATTTCAAATTTCTGTGAAAACGGTGAAAACAAGAAACTATAAAGAAATAAAAAGGGTAAAACAGGGATTTATATTACAGAGGAAAAATTGTTAAAATATTTGAAGGGTTTGTAATTTCATTTTGAATTTCTTGTTGAATGTTATTCCCCAGTTTCAGTAATTAACTGTTGTTTTAATGAATTCTATATATATATATATTTATATATGTATATATATATCATAAAAGATTATATATACATACATATATAAATACATATATAAAATTATTTGTTCAAATAGTAAATCGAAAATCGCCGTATGGAAATAATTATTTCCAGACGAAAATTCGTCATAATATTTATAAATTCTGGAAGTTTCATTTTTTTTTATCCACCGTACGGGCGAATTCTGGAAATATATTTTAAAAAAAATTTACAGTATGTAAGGGGAGGGCCGAAACCCTCCCCATAATTTAGAGTGGTGGGCGTAGCCCACCAAGGCTGTGCACAGCCCTGGGAAGGCTGCGCCCTTCCCACACAACGCCAACTGTTAAAGTTTAAACTTTTATTAAAATTCTTCAATATTTGATAAAAGGTAAATTTCAGTTGTGTATAAAATTCAATTTTTATTTAAATGTTAATTTATTATTTATATAATATATATTATTAATATATATATTTTATATATAATGTATATTTAATATATTATATATATTATATAATATTATAATATATATTATATAAATTTATAAATTGATTGTAATTTTATTATATGTAATTTAATATAATGATTTTATAATATAATTTAATAATATAAAACAATGATTTAAATTAAATTATTTAAGTGTTTGTTTTATATTAGATTAATTAATGAGAGTTTGGATTAAAATATTTTGACAATTTGATGTTTATTTTATATATTAAATTGTGAAAGTTATAATTTAGAATGTTCGATTATAAAATTTTAATCAAGTTGATTTAAATACATGCAAAATATATTGTTTGAAAGGATTTAGTATATCCGAACTATAGATATTTATTTTCCTTGATTTGCTTCATTGCGTTTTTCTGGGCAAAATGGGAAAGTTATATTTGTTCAAGTCTTCCAGAATGAATTGTGTAGAAAGGGTGTATTATTGTTCCAAAAGTATTTTTTTTAAGTTGACTTGGGTTGTACAAGAGTTAAACATGGTGTTTGATACTGTTATGGGTTATTTGTTATTGTGAGATGTAATTTGTGCACTTGGTAAACCCTAGTCATGAAAACTTAGAAACCCTTGTTATGTTTAGGGGAGTGGCTATTTGTAAGGGCCAACACACAAAGTGGTGTTAGGGTAACTTACAAATAGTTGGTAAGTTAGTGATAATTAAATGACACATTAGTTAGATTAAAACATTTAACAAGATATTTTTCCTCACTTATGACTCTTGAGCTACTACAGTCACGAGTATAAGATGAGAAGGCCTGGAATGGCAAATCGGTGTCTTGTTCCTTTAAAAGACATACGATTCCACAATAGTATGCAATAGGGGCCGGGTTTCGTAAGAGGTTACCAGGGTAACCCAAGGATTGGGGGCCGGAACCTAGGAAGAAACCCAGGGTAACCTTTGCAACGTTGTGATGACACTCCACCTAGAGTAATAGTTAACCTTGTCTTTGTATTACAATCAATTGTCTAAAATATGGAAGCAATGTAACCAATAGTCTATTGTGTACTAGTGTCTAGGGTTAGTAGATTAGGTCTAAGTAACCTTATTACTATCTCCTAGCACGGGGGGTCGACCTACAGGTATCACACGGTTGGGTGGAACGTGCACCTTACTCTGTTGGGTCCCTAGTTTTGATCACAGCATCAAGAGCTTCATGGATGGAAAGCTCGCACATGGAAATTTATATGTACTTTCTTCATTGTTATTTGTAAATCTTGTATTTTGAAAACATCCCTCAAATGTTGTGAGGTGAACTCTTGTAATTGTAATCATTATTGAACTACCTCATTAGATAGATGAGTATTGTATATATTATCAAATGCAATGTATGAAACAAATTTGTACTATATGTTATCTTGTATGGAAATTTCAATGTTATGCAATGATTATTTTTATGTTATAAATTAATATGTGCAATGCGAAATACTTAAGTCACTTATGGTAACTCAAAGTAGTGTAACGTCTAGTATCTTAACAAATGTATGCAATTAATTAACTTAATAATTAAACTTTAAAAAAGAAATTATTACACCTTTATATACAATTGCAATATTCTTAGGTTATTAAGATGGGGCATTACACTCCAAAGGAAAAAAGGATGGGATAAGAGTTGTGAGATGAAACTTTCATCAAAGAAGAGAGATACCCCATCAAGGGTGCACTCCAAATTTTGCATTATGAGACTCCACAAACAAGTTAGAAATATCTATCAAATATTCATCCCACAAAACAAGATTTGAGAAACTATGATCATCCTACTAAATAGATGCACTACTAGCTAAACAAGTAGGAGGTGGAGTAGAAAGATCAACAATGGTATCTAGAATACCAAGGTTTAGATGACCAAACTTCCCCTCACAAATATGATTCACACTTGATGAATGGATATGTAGTCAAAGGAACATTAATATCTTCATTGAAGAAAAATGAGAAAAGGAATACAAATGAGATGAATGATCAACCATGATCCCAACAACAATGATATATCTAGTCTCTAAGTCCCTTATGTACACTCTATTAGGAGTGAACTCAACTATTTTACCTTGATCACCATGGGTAATTTGATAAACAAAAAGGAGATTAGTGGAAAAAGAAGGAACACAAAGTACATCATTAAAAGTGCCCTCTCCCATGTCAATAGAACCCTTCCCACTTACTTTCATATATGTATTGTTACCCATCAAAATATGAGGTGAATTACAAGGATCATTTGAAAGAAGAGAGCATTCTCATAGATGATTCTATATGATGGGATTCCCTTGAATCAAGAAGCCATCTATTAGATTTAGGACTTGTAGAGGCCAAGAGTGCTTTTCCATTCATTTTGTGTATCCTAGTTGTAGATATTTTATTCCCTAACTAAGAAGATGAAGGATCTACCGATTGAGATGCACAAGATGTAGAAGACACAAATGAGGGAAATTGTATGTTATTCTTTTGAAGAGGGTGTGTGAGTTCATTAATTAATCTTCTTTTCATAAAATCTATGATCATCATGTTCTAACCTTTTACAATATGCACATTTGAACTTCTTCTTTTTAGATGAATCCTCTTTGGAAGAGGAAGTAGACTCAAGACTGTTATGTCAACGTGAATCTTTACCATTTTCATTAGACGTTGGTTCCTCATTCTTCTTCTTACCCTTGCCACTTGAAGCATTTGCAAGAAAATAATGAGATTTGGAAGACTTCAACATGCCAATGGGTGATAATTTGCTTGTTCCCTTGTGATTTCAACTACAAATTCATCAAGAGAAGACATTTTGTATGCATTTCCAAGGGAATCCATTATAGCATAAAATGTAGAAATAAATATTGAATAATCAGGACCAAGCTTAGCAAGAATAGAAAGAACCAATTGTTCATCCTCTTTTGTGAGCCCACAATTGGATAACTACAGTCTAAGAGAATTGACCTTAGAGAAGAAGTCTTGGATATTGTCAAAATATGAAGGATTGAGACTCATAAGTTCATTCTCCAACTTAAATTTCTTCATTTTATCTAGCTTACCAAAGAGACCCTCTAAGATAGTCCAAATTTGATTAAAGGATGTGTGCAAGATGCAACATGATATCTAATATTTGGAGAGATGGAAAAAAGAAGAGTACCAAGTGCTTCATCCCTTCTATCAAACCATTTTCTTTTTTTTGTAGCTCCTATGGGTTCTAGATCTTGGCCAAATGTGATTCTATGTAATGCTAGTTTTAACGATAATATCTCCATTTGTGATCTCCATCTATGATAAAATAAAAAATTACAATAGAGGAACAAAAAAAATTCCTTCACAATACAAGCAATTAACCCTTTTGTCCCAAACAAATTGACACTTTTTTGTAAATTTACAACAATATATATCCAAAAGTAATAAATCATCTTTGAACTAAAATTCTAAAGTTCTGGAAACAAATCTATGAAAATTTCATGTATCTAACTATAGTGCTCCTAAACACCTTCCTGATGACGCAAGAATCATGAAAAACAAAGTTCAAAGCAAAAAATTATGAGCTCAGAGGTTAAAACAAAGATCTGGCTTCAACCTAAAAAAATGGCACAAAACAAAAAAAATTGTGAAACACCTACACCACTGAAAAAATTAGAGAATCTACTTTCTAGATCAAAAATTATTACAATTTGAAAAAGAACCCTAATTAGGGCTTAGAGGGCTAAAATAGGTTAGTTTTTTGTAACGCTCATCGTGCAAACCCTAGAGAACAAACATTGCAAACAATTTTTTTTTAAAAAAAATCAAAGTAAACATGCCACTAAACATTAAAACATATACACATGCACATTAACATTATAACATCTAGTCCTCTGGGGCACGTGAGGTCACATCGCATAACAATCACATAATGAAAAGATAAAAGATGATACTGAATAACTTATTAAAAATTACATTCATCATAATAATACAATAACCATTCACAGAAGTACATCCATGAACCATAAGCAAAAGTATTATTACATCACATATTACAATCATAATGCATCTCACACAATAATGTTTACAAAGGTTCCTAAATAATACATCATCGTTTAAACATTACATTACATGTTCTGGATAATTGAATTACAATAAATCTCCCATACATGTGGGATAAATACATAGTACAATAACATTTGAATTACAAAGTGAACAACTGGTACACACTCCAACTGAAGAATGCTGAGAAGAATGGACGTCAATGGGGAACCCAACAGGTGTGGAGCACATTCCACCCAACCACGTGGGTTATAAATAACCCACCCCCGTGCTCAAAGGTGACAAGGAAGAAATCATGACCATGAATGCCATAAACCAATCCCAATAAAAGACAACATAGAATAGTAAATCCAAAACAACATCAAGGATTACAAAGGACATAAACGACAACATTCATGAGTCAACATAATAAACTTAAAACCATAAATCTCATCACAACAAAATAAGGCAATAACCATTAACCAAGTAACCAAAGAACAATCATGAAACAGTTCCAAATGAAACTGAAACAACAATCAAAATACAATTCTAGAGGCATCCAAGAAACAAGGCATAGGGGTGTCTAGTGGAGAGTGTCATCCCATAGCTTACATGGGTTATCTTGTCCCTTCCTCCAACCTGAGGCGCTCGCCCCCATCTATGGTTATCCTAGCCCTTCCTCCTACTTGAGGCATCGACCCCATAGGGTAGCTCATGCGGAGCCATCAACCTCTCGTGAGGACGAGGTTACGACTTTTCCAACCACGACCTTCTCAGTCTACCATTAGTTTACGATAGCCCTAATGCATAGACGAGGTATCCAATTATTATCTTATGTGTTTTACTACCCATCCCCATAAGTTCTATTATTAGGTTTTCACTTGTTACACTACTCTTATGTGGGTTATCCTGAGCTCTTCCTCCTTTTGAGGTGTCAGCCCCCACGAAGAGCCACTCTCCTAGAAGACCCCAAAACATACACCAAAACAAGGCAAGGGTTGTACCATCGGAATAAAGTATACATCTCAGAACAATGACATGTGAGGCATTATCCATCTCGCTAAATACATAAGCAAAGTCCCAACATGACTCATACAACCCTTCCAAAAAATCATACTAGTAAATTGCAACTTCAAGAGTACAAAAATGAGGATAACATTCAATGATCAAATCACGCCTTTGGAAACTAGGGTTCACAACTCCAAAAATTGGGTTCACAAGATCGACAGGGTTCCCACATCCAAAGAACCAAAATCCAAAACAATAATAAAAAGGAAATAACAATATCACATTAGCTTATAACTCGAGAAATAATTGGTTCAATTGCATTTATAATTTCTATTTTACTCGATGAAATTTTGAAATAAAACACAATAATAATTTTGACATAATTATATAATTTTCTTCTTTTAATTAATCAATGAAACTAAATTTCATAATTTTATTCTAATAAAAAAAAACATTATATAATATATTAATAGACAACCTATATATTTATATTTATATTTATATATATATATATTTATATATATATATTAATATACACATATAAATATAAGAAAACATAAATATATATATATATAACACAAAAAAATAATACAAAACAACCAAAGTTTTAAACCCCCGCCGCTCCAGCCGTACGCGGGTTGCACAACAGTCTGACGGCTGTTGTACGCAGCAGTCCTATAGACTATTGTGGCAGTCGCGGCCACAAGGGGAGGGGGAGGGTATGACCCAACCGTCCCCCCCAAACCCATATAACAAAATTTATATCAGTATTTATAAAAAAAAAAAAATGGTTTAAAAATAAAAGACATTCGTCCTTCTCCTGGGTACGAACACCGACTGGTAAGTTTGGTCCATAACTTCGATTTCATAAACATAATTTCAAATATATTTAAATGCAATATATATATATATATATATATATATATTCTCCAAGATCCACAACAGAAGAGATAACTGACTGAATACACAACAATATATATATATAATAGTTTAATTTCCTCTATAAGATTTTCTCTTCAACAAATTCTAAATCCCAAAGTTTTCCTTTCACAGAATATCATATCAAATTTTATTCTATTTTTATTTTTATTTTTGAATCAGGAAACTAAAGGAGATGCAAATGGAACCTGGAGTCCTGCACTGTTGGGAATCTGATGAAGCTTTGCTTGATGCCGATAGCCCTTTGAAAGACTTTGGTTCCTTTAGAACTTCGTCTCTCGATTTCCTTGCTCAAATTTCTGATCTACTATTCCATTCAGAAGAACCTCCCCAGTATAATAAAAGAGAATGAAACAATTCCCCAAAAACTTCAGAATATCCAATATTTCAAAATTAATATTTTGTGTAACTCTTTTCAAATCTTCCCGTGAATGAAAAACTCACAATTTTCAATTAAATAAAAGATATCTCTTCTCTTTTTCGAAAACTTTAAAAAATCCAAAATAAAAGAATTTTTCTAATTTAATTCTAGCTTTTCCGCCAACACTTAACTCTCATTCGTCCTTTTTATCTTTTCTTTTCTTTTATTTATTTATTTTCTATTTTACAATACTTTCTGCTTTAATTTTTGATTTTGCAAGCTTTTCTTGCAATTCACACAATTTCATTTATTGAAATATTTTATTTCATAATTATCCTCCACAAGCTAATTTAATTAATTTAACAAAATACTTAATTTAAATATTTAATTAATACTTAAATAAAACACATGACTTTTAAAATAAAAAAATTATATTTTAATTACAAATTTATTCCAATACTCTTACAACCATTCATTAACATCATTAATTAAATAATTCACCATGTACAAAACTCCAACGTAAAATAAATACGAACAAGACACTCACACAAACCACAATAATAAATTACAGAAATGACAAACACAAAGACGCACAACACCATTCAATCAAGACGGTTTGGCAACATGGGACGGGGTGACTTCCTTGTCATCTATGTTTCAACATTATGTCATTGGGTAATTTGATGCTCGCCCTGTCCTACCAAAGTAGGTCGAATCGAGACTCTCTACCTGCAATCCCTACATACAAACAAGATCGTGTACATGTACATATATATATAATCAAAGCATTACATTGGGAGAAGGAATTGTAGCGTAGCAAGGCACTCGTAAACGAGTGGTGCTACACTGTCCTCTCACCAAAATATACTAACAATTACAATATCAAAAATGAAATAATATATCTAAACTACCTGATCACATTATAAAATGATTATTAAATCACTGCATCAAAATATATTACTAAAATCAAATTAATCATAAAATCAATGTAATCATAATGTCATCAACTGAAGTAACATAATCACCAATCACTCTAAACTAACCAATCCACCAAACCCAAATGATAAGGAGTACAATCACAGTCACGAAGTATCAAACCAAAGCATAGAAAGAAAACAAGTCTAAATAGTAACAGGAGGGGTATTACATTTTGGGTGCAAAATTTTAGCACTTGGGGCTAGAACTTTGGTTATCAATATGCCCATAGGTAGCTCAGTTAAAAAAAAGCACCGTCCAAAGGGGGCCGATGGGGTGGAGATTGGGTGGTGGGAAAAGCCACATCGCTCCCTCACCACCAGCTTAAAGCCCTCTCTAGGTAGTTGTTGGTCGACAATATAACCCGAGCTAGAGAAAAAGGGCTTGGCGCTAAAAGAGTTGACACAATTTTAAATGTCGATAGAATCTATGGGTATGCAAAGTAATAAATGTAGTACGGGGTCGATAGCATGCAGAAAGTGAAATATCTGCAACCAATAATTTTAAACCCTAACAATATTAAAGTATTTTAGCCTAAAATTTTTGAATAATAATTTTTGCCCAAAAATTAAAAATGGAAAAAATATTTTAAATATTTTTTTCTTTGAAATACATTATTTGTACCATCTACTCAAGGGGTCGTACAGGCTTCCTAGATGAAAAAAAATTCCTTAAATACACCTGAGGCCAAATATAGTCAAATTTTACATCAAAATTCATCTCTTAGGTCTTCTAATCATAATGGTGAGGTTGATTTGGGCTCAAAGTGCCCCTAAATTTCAACTACATCCAAATCTTGCAATCGAAACCCTCAAAATAAAAACCTTCATAGATAAAGAAAAATATAATAAAATTTGACGAAACGAAAGGAAAACCTGACTTTATTTTATGCCCTAAATTCAACCATGAGGTCCTTGAAACCCCAACATGCACCCAAAATAAATTCAATCCAACACAAAACCATCATATTTGGGAAGGAATCTCCAACACTAGAGTTATGATACCATGTAGGATTTAATGGTGTCTCCTCAACACCCCCAGGAACAATTGTTAGACCAAAATATCTTCCACAAGAGAGAAAATGGCAAGACTACTTGCTTGAACAATGAAATATTGAATGTACAAATGTAAATGAGAGGCCTTGCTTATAAAGGAAAGGTGAGATGAAGGATTAGACAAGATCATGAAAAGTGTCTTAATCCTATCACATGAGACAACTAACTCATAACAACCTAGTATAAGATAAAGTCTAGATATGCAACTAAGACTTCTAGAAGGAATCTTAGGACCTAATTAAAATTAACATGTGAATATGTACCCTAAGTTGCTAGTAAGGAAATTAACTAGGTACAAGACATTTATTCACACCAATAGTTTAGACTACACGACATTCATCAAATGGTGGATGATAATTTCATGGTAATGAAAAATTAATTTTCAACATCAACTTAATTATCCATATTAATTAATCTTAGACCTAAGTCCCTATATCTTCTTGTTTAATTATTATATTTATTTTAGTTTCAATTATCTAGGTTAACATTTATTTAATGATGCTAGATAAACTCACACAAGTTTTAAATTTTATTGATCATCTTAACATTTTCTTAAACAAATTAAGTTCATTTCTTAAGTGTTAATTCTTTTCTCATTACTTTTTTTATATTAATTTTTCTAATTTCTCATCTTTTATATCAAATTTACCTAGGGTTTGATTTGGCTTTTGTGTGGTCATGCAAAGCTCAAGTCTTATAGGGTTTTTCTTACCATTGTTTTATTTTATTTCCTACCATATATACACTATTAGGTTTTCCTTTAGGATTGCATTTCAAACTTATTTTAGATTTAATTATCGAGTGAATTCTCTAATTTTATCTCCTCTCAAATCATTTCCATATATTATTTTATCCCTTATTGTTTCTAGCGCTTTTACGTACTAATGAATCTTTAACCTCATATGCCTTTGGGAAGGTGTGTATTGTTAAATTATTAAATGGATTAATCCACTAAAATTGGCCTGCCTATTGATGTTCTTGTCAGTACCATTGTTCCTCCTATTTTTAAGCATGAAAATAATTTGGTTGAAGAAGGTTTTGCACAAGAACTTACTCATATGGATTCTACTAAAAGTACTACACAATTGGTTGATACAACCCATGAATTATTTATCAAAAATCTAGATATGAATTAGAGATATTTAAAAATATTTTTTCTAAGATTTCCCTTCCTAGTTCTTTAATTAGTGCACCTTTTTGGCATTCTAATTTAGCTTTGAGTATATAAAGGTAAGTTAAATGGTCAAGTGAGCCTTATAATTAAAACATAGGTAGGTTGCATGTCAATTAAGAAGAGTAAGTACAAGTCTTCTATACTTCAAGTAATTTATTAGATTTTGACTTAGTTTTCCTTGAAAGAAAATTGGAAAGATCTTTATTCCTTTAAATTCTTGACTACATAGTACATCATTCCTACTATATTTCTACTTGTTTTGAAAACTTCACTATGTTATACCAATAAACGTGTTTGTGCAATAACCAAAGTTATGCTCCAAGACCTTTACAATGCCAAAAATTCCTTGGTGTCTATTTAAATATTTATAGTACTATTGGTTTACTTGATCTATCATTGATTTATATTTTTTTAAAGAATTAATTGAACAAATAATAAAAAAATTATACATAAATGTCAATCTAGCAATCCCATTCTTGATCATCTAAAAGATAAACATTTAAGGTCATATCTATAGGATATTCATATTATTTTACCATTTGGCATCAAACATATTGTTAGCCTTTTTTATAAACAAATTTAATATTTTTTTCAAACATAAATTTCTCTTGATCCATGCTAATAGTGATAGAGTTTATCAATTTATCCTAGATTAAAGAATCAACACAAATGGAAGGTAAGAACCTAAAATTTATTAGGTTCTAAGTACTTATCATTTTGAGGCTACTATTTATCATCTTGCATAATTTGGATTTTTAATCTCATCAAGGATTGAAACTAATCAAGATTTTCCTTTAAATAAAGTCTCATTTTCACTATGTATGTGGTAGTAGTTGTAAGCAACTCACACATACCATTAGTTATGTCAATCTTATCAAAATCATTAGGCTTAGTATACTTGGTATTGAAATAAATCCACTTAATTTAGTATACTTGAGGGGTCCAATTATCTCTAATTGATTGCAATCAGTGTATCAAACACTTTGCAATTCCTAATGTTTGGATTGTTTATTTATTTGTAGTTATTAATTATCTTAGCCTCACTTGGGAAACTAGGTGTCCCACTTTGTGTTATTTATCTTGTGATTGGTATAAGAAGTTGTATGAGCATCTTATGTCAATATGAAACTATAATAAGTGAGATTTACTTATGAAAAAAATTATGACACATACAAGAGCATGACTATAGGGATTTACATAGTGGACTAGGAATCTTGACCCACTTATGATGCATGTCATGAGACATCATAGAGAATTCTTCTAAAAGAGGTAAGCAAAAAATAGTGAGTGCATATTACGTGGAGTGTAAGTTGTGAGAATTCTTACCACACATTTTGGGGCCTTGTTTGGGCATATGGTAATCCCTTTTTATATTTTTATAGTCCTCTTAGTAGGTGATCACACAATAGTATGTCTCACTTTTTGGCCAAACTAGGACATCGAAGATGATGTAAACTAGTTAGTTTTGATATTTTATCTATAGATTCTAATTTTTTTTTAAATTGAAAAATGATTTGTGATTTTTTTATGTAAGATTTAATAAATTATATTTTATAGTTAATAGTATTTTTAAAAAGTGACAATTATTCAATATTTCAAAACTTTTTTAAAAAAGAATAAATTTTATTATAAATTTTTAATTGGTAACACCAATATCTAGTACACAATATTTTTCATAATTTTTTGCTACATATTTTAATTTTTATTAATTTTTGAAGTAATATTAATTATAATTTAGACATAAATTTATTCCATAATGCACATATCTATATCTATATCTATATCTATATCTATATCTATATCTATATCTATATCTATATCTATATATCCAAATTAACTTCTTTTATTTTTCAAATTAATACATTTATTTATATTTATATATATATGGAATAAAGAGCTTAATGTTTAGTGAATAACCTATATTCACTAGAAAAACAAAATAAATATAATAAAATTAATTATATTCAATTTCATACCTTTTACAATGATTATACTAAGGGTTACATACTTAAAAAATGGAATTTATAAAATAATTCATTTGATCCCCCAAAAGTTGAAGCAAAATTAAATTTTTATTAACATTTTGATAGGTGTAAAGGAGAATCTATCGAGGGTTTAATTTAAGACTAGGGGGTTCTATCTAAGGGGGATTGATCAAAGGGGTCTAACCTATGCCCCTTCAATTAAAACCCTTTAGATGGAACCCCTAAATGCTTAAATAATTATTTTTTCTAAAGAACATGTGATTTCAAGCAAAAATCAAGATACACCCCATAAATGGGACACACTATTGTGGCATAATTAAATAAGGGCTTGAGATGGAGGTATTGAATTTTTTTTAGTACAAGACTATGCTATAAAATTTCTTCTAAAAGAGAAGGATGTTTATGTAACGCCCCACCACGAAACCCTAGAGGACAACACACTACAACACATAAAAATGGAACAATATTTTTTAAAAGGTGCAACACATGAAAGATTAAAAATCATGCAATAACTTGTATTATAAACCTAAGTCCTCTAAGGTTTTGTGACTATGCTACTATCTATCTAATAACCAAACTAACAAGAATTATAATTCATTTACTCCATCACATTAAATAATCAACCAATATGATTATCTATATCATGTCATCAAAATAACAACATCCAAGATCATTCAATTAATTCACATATGCATGATACATCATTTACATTACCTATTATAAGAGAAAGTTCACAATTAATTACAACATTACATCATTACAATAGTGCTTCCTAAGATCAATAGGGAAGAATATATATTTGAGTATAATGCATGATACAATTGATTTCAATTCAATACAAGTACATGAAAGATAGTTCACTCAAACTAGAATAAGTGCAGGAGCCCACATGACCAAGATTAGCCACCACACGAACAATCAACAACAAGAGAAACCCAATGAAGGAATAAGCACAATCCACCTGACCATGTGGAACCCAAAGGTCCACCCACCGTGCAAGGAGTTAGCAATAAGGTCCCACTAGAAAAAATACATAGACAAGGAGACTACCAACTGACATAACAAGACTATTTAGGACTCCAACATACAAAGTACAATGTAACATCACATAATAGTGACACCACTTCCAAAGGCACGCAAGCAACAAGGGAAACACAAGCCAAGGGAATGCAAGGTTGCAGCAAGGGAGAGTGTCATTGCATAGTCCTGGCATGGGTTATCCTGACAATCTCTCACTAGAAATTGACCCCCATCTATGGTTTTCCTAACAATCTCACACTAGACACCAACCCCATAGGGTGACACATGTGGAACCAACTTTCCTTTCATGAGGACAAGGAAGTTGGTCTTGCCAACTAGGCCTTCTCAACCCATCCTTAGCATAAATGAGCACTACAAACATGGGTGAGGCATCCAATTATCTTAATTAGAGTGAAACTCTACCCAACCCCCTAATTTATTAACTAGGTTATCACTGAGTTAAGAAACTCCCACTTGAGTTATCCTAGACGCCACTTTGTCCGTCAGCCACTATTGAGAGCCACTCACCCTACTAACAACTAGAATACGCAACACATCAAATAGGGTAAATCCAAATTGCATGAATCATCAAAACCACAAGAACGTATGCATAAGGCAAGGCATGAACCATCCCGCACAAAAAATCAACCATAAAAGTGAGTAAACAATGCATGGCTAAACCCCCCTACCCCAATAACACATCTCAAGTATCACATCAACCAAACTCAAGGGTCAACATAAACATTTAACCAATAACATAATTCCCCAAGCCTCTAGAAGACTCCTGTTATGCCTTGCATAACCACCCCATTTTAAATTTGAATAAAATGGGACCCCTCTTTTGTTTCGCTCTTTGCGTTTTTTCCCCCTTCATTTTTTTGAGGTTTTGTTTTTCCTTGGCATGGCATGTGCTTAATATGCTTATCTTGCTAGCCCAAGTGTTTTTCCCAAGTTTAATATTGAAAATTTTATGTTTTGGGCTAAGTTCAGGTTTTCACCCTGGTTCAGGATTTTCCTATCCGTTTGGATTTTCCCGAACTTCTTTCGAACTCCGGTTTCTAGCTACCATTTAGGTTTTCACCCTGGTTCGAGATTTTCTGCCCCATCCAGATTTTCCTAGATTGTGTTTAGAATCCAACCTGGCCTATTTTACACTGCAATTCAGGAATTTTTGGCCTTCACAGAATTCCGCTTGGGCCAAATTTCTTTGAATTTTTCGTCTGGCCATTGGATTCCCGAACTTGGTTTTTTTTTTAACTTTTGTCATTTTGCGTTATCATTTGCATTCTCCTAAGTTGGGATGTTCATCTTGTTATGCTTTAGAGCATTATGGTCTTGCTTGGAGTTCGATTTCCTGTGTGTTTGGGTTTTCATCAATTTGAGTGAAGTCATGGTCGATGTTCAAGCTTTTGGTCAGGTTCGGGATTTTCCTGCCCATCTGGATTTTCCTAGATTCCTTCATTGTCCTGGTTCCCTTCAGTTTTCTGAAAGTTTAGAGTTTTGATCTCTTAATTGAATTCTGGTCTGATCGAATTTTCCTAATTTCTTCCTCTCCCCTTTGCTTTCTCGGAATTCATGTTGTGTTGTCACTTTCGTGGAAATCCGGTTAGGCTGGATTTTTTCAGATTTTCTAGGAGGCGTTGTGAAGTGAAGAAATTTGGTAAAATTGATGAATCTAGTAATGAATGCTTAAACATATCTTGCTTTTGCTTGAGGAATTTCACTGTTGTATGTTGCTTATGTTCATTTTTTATGGAATGGGTTAATTTAATGGTTTTATCATGATTCTAAGCTAACACTTTGATGAAATGTTGTCAACAATTGGATTCTCACATTGTTGTTTGATGAATGTAGGCTGAATCTGCAAGGCGATGGCTAGAATGGCTAAGAGAGAGACTGGGACAATAACGATGGGACAAATCTGAAGAATAATATCAATGCCATTGAATGGAAAACTAGGGTTTCACCTATGTCACTTCCAGACAGCTTGCAGAAGATGTCCTTGATGATGAGGGACAAGATGGAGGAAGGTATGGGCGATGTGGAGGAAGCAGTTAATGCAAAGTTGCGTCAAAATTTGTGCTTCCTCATCATTTCATTTTTGTCTCTCCTTCACATGTTTTGGTTCATTTCTTACCTTTGGTCGGTGCCCTTGCATTTATTTCCCATTTGAATTTGTTTCAAACTCCTTCTAGGGCTGACATGTTCTATAACCGACTCATTTTGTAAACCCTAAAATGAGGCTGACGTATTTTTGACGCGTTTTGTATATATGGAACTTTGGCCTCTTTGTAGAGGGATCTTCTTTTTTTGGTAAGAGTTTTAGTTAGGGTTAGAAAAGGGTTAGAAAACATGAGACCAGTTGTTAGAAGAAGGTTGAAGAAAGATTCAAAAGGTAGAAGAAAGGTTAAAGAAAAGCAAGCTAGGGTTTTGCAATAAGTTAGATGTTTTTGCAGTTCAGTAGGAAGGAATGATGAATATTTTTTATTTTCTTAGCATAGGTGGAGATAATCTGAAGACACGGTTTTCTATACATTGGTGATCTTGCCAAATTTGTAAATGTTGCTTATCTGTTTCATTAACAGTAGAAGCAGCCATATTTAAAGCTACTTCATATTATGTTCTAGAATGGTATTTATTTTTGGGTTAATCATTTGATTTGAGAAGCTTTCAAGGAATGAAATTTTTTATCTTATGTTTTGTTTGAATGATGATTTTCAATCTGCTGTTAAAGTTTGCACTATGAATGAATGAAACTTTGTATCAATTACAGGTTAATTTTATTCTACAGTTCTAGTTTAAGAATTCCTTGGAAGGAAACAAACTGTCTGATTAGTTGAATGAATCAACATTCTTTTCAATTTAAAAGCCTTAATCTATCTTTTTCTATTTCTTTAAAACCCCTGGTTAAAGTAGGTTTAAATAGATGTTTGATCTTGTAACAATTCAGAGGCTCAAAACCAGTAGGCCCCTTGAACATTACAGCCATATTGACCACTTTTTGAAACAACAACGTTGTGAACCAACATCAAAGACCTTGGGAGGTGATCAGTTTGATTACTAATTTTCTTTTTCAGGAGAGGTGAGATACTTTCATTTTTATCTTACCTGCATGTTGTGGGTCAATTTGGCACCATCAACAACTCCCAATTCTGTAAACATAAAAAGACTCTACTTTTGAACAACAACAATAATACTCCAATATCCAACTAGCAAACATATTACATTTTATAAACAAACAATTATGATAATATAATCAAGGATACAGGGTGGATTTACAATTCAACCATTACGTGATTACCAAGAATTAATCTTAGCAAAAGATAATCTATTTCCCATATAAACCAATCTTTCATTTATTTAAATACAATTGCATTAATTCTTCTAAATTTCTCCCTCGTTTCATTTATTTTTTCTATCATGATCAATTAATATTAGAGGCAACTTAATGTTCTTTATTGATTTCATAGTATATATACATACATGCATATAAATACCTACGTATAACACATACAGATATACACACACACACACACATATTCATATATCTATATACATATGCCTTTATATTATCCAAACTAAAGTTCTATTTTCAAATAAAAAATGCAGATTTAAGACATATAATATATATATATATATATATATATATATATATATATATATATATATATATATATATATATATATATATATATATATATATTCAAAGTTGAATTTAACATCCATAGTTCCTTTGAATAACACATGGAACACAACTAACGAATTCACTTACCATTTAAAGTATTGGCATTAGATGCCGAAATTACATTTAAAAATATTGAATGCCATCACATACTAAACATTCATCAATTTATATATAATTGACTACCACATAACACATATAACGAATATTCAAAGAGTTAAATGTAAATTCAATATAGTTTCAAGTTTTAATTTAATCCAAATATCAGGCACAAATCACCGTAATAGAAGCAAAGTATCCATTAGATATTTATATGGGTGATCCCACAATGTTGGTTTACAATTTTTGGCCAAACTAGACACTGAACTAATTTTTTCTAACTAAATCTTCACTTTTGAGCACCTATAATGGCTAAACCATGAGGAATTTGAAGATGATGCAAACTAGTGATTTGCAAAAAAAAAATTGGTAGATTTTAAATATATTTTTTTCAAAATTTTTGGAATTAGATTGCACTTCTTTTTCCATCTCCTTCAAAAACTAGTTTTTTCAGTAAACACCATTTTTAAGGAGTGATGCTCATTGTATACAACATAACTTCTTTTCCATGGATAATTTTTTTTTTTTTTAATTTAGATTTGTAACTATGATATCTGGCACTTTCATTTGGTTTTATAGTGTTTTATTGAATATTTTTTCCTTAATCAAGTTTCGAAGTCAAACCAATTACAACTCAGACATAGGTGGATTGTATACAACATAACTTTTTTTGTATAATATATTGAAATTAATTTTTTTTTGTGGGATCAAGGACTTCAATATCTAGTGTACTGATATATATATTTTTTTAAATGATAATCTGATATTTTTTCACATGTGCAGAATAGAGAGCTTGAGTTTTGGTGAAAATCCTACATTCACAAGAAATAACAAATAAATATAATAATTAAATTAAATTTATTTAAAATTATACTTTTTGGGAAGCTCATAATAAGGACTGCACACTTAAAAAAAAAATCTTAAATGAATTCATTTGACCCCCGCAAAAGGTAAATCAAAAGTGGTTTTTTATCAACATTTTGATAGGTGTAAAGGAGACTCTGTTATAGGTATGGTTTAAAACTAGTCAGGTTTTATCCAAGGGGGTTTGATCTAAGGTGGTTAGATCAAACCCTCTTCAATTGGAATCCTTTAAATGGAACTTTTCAAGGCTTAATCATTATATTTTCTAAAAATATGTGATTTCAACAAAAATCAAGATCTCCAGGGAATTGTAAACCAATATTGTGGGATCACCCACATATGTTTCCATCGAATGAGAGGCAGTCAAGGATGTCAAGTGTTGTGTGTAATACAGACCATAAAATTCTATAGGGAAATGTGAGGATATATAGAATGAAGAGAGTTTCAACTGAAGGATAATTTATTTAATGATCTCCACTATACAGTGGTGATGCCATATGTTACTTAGTTTTTCCAGAACCAGAAAAGGTAATGAATGGTCATCATTTAGTTCAAAAAATAAAATATTAGAACTTGGAAAATTCCATGCAAGGGTTTCAAATCCAAGATTAAATGAACTGAAGATTCCAAAGAATAGACATGCAGTACTTGTAGCCTAATTTTGCACTAAATACTACATGTGAATGGAATGGGTATTATTCTATAGCAAGGATAGCCCCTATCATTCATGACACAAGAAACACTAATATGACAAAGGAAACAATTATCCAAGGTAGAAAAAGAGACTCAAATACTCAATATGCAACCAATTTAACCAAAAAAGAGAGTTGATACAAATCCCAATAGCCAAGAGGTTTACAAATACTAAGTTTAAAAAAAAAAATAGGGCCACATGGGACAAGAGTACAATATCTACTAAATAATAAAGGCAAGTGTCTTAGATTCAAATATCCTCACTACGAATGCCCAACAGTACAATATAATATTGGTACAAGGTCTTGAACCATAAAATAAACATAATAGAACAAATACACAAGGTATGCAATGACACGAATAATCATTGGAGTTGGCACTAATAGAAATATTAACAACAGGATGGGCTCAAGCACTTTCAAGTAAATGCAACTATAGAATACACACCAATGAATTCTTGGAAATTCTTCAAAAATTTCAAACAATTACCAATGGCAGGAGTAAAATAAACACAACCACATGGAATACAAGATAAGCACGAAACAATATGCTAGGAGTACTATAGAAACAATGGGAAATACATTTACTAATTGCTCCAATTCAAACCCAAATAAATGCAAGAATGTTTTGTTCCAAAATATCATCCAATATTCAAGCAGTTATTCCAAAACAAAGAAGGCAATTACAAGAAAATGGAACCTGAAATAACTCGATCGACTGAGCTAAAAGTTGATGTTGGGTCTCAATACCAAAGTTGTAGCTATAGTCCTCCACCAAACCACAGTGCTACAATTTCCACAAACAATTTATTCCTACAATCAAAAGCCTCCTAAAAACCCCCCACAAGAAAGTCTCTAAAAGCCAGAAAATTTTCCTCGAAGAGAGCAACAAGATAAGTTTTCTAAAAAAATGTGAAAATCCCCCTTTTCTTTAGCAAACTAACCAATTTATTAGCCACTCCACTATGTCCATTGTTGCAAGAAACATTTCTTTAAATTAATAAGTTTATTTAATTTCTCATCTATAGTTCACTACCACTTCTCCAATATGTTTGTTTAAAAACATATCCTTATTTATTTTCACATAATAAATCAACTTTAAGATATTTTATTTATTAATTTAATCTTTCATTTTATTTTTGGTTGCAAAAATATATTTATTTTAACATTTCTATATTAAAACATTATCTTAATTTATTTAAACCAAATAAATGCATTAATAATATTTATTTATCAAAACCACAATCATATTAAAGCATTTATTTTAATTACAAAATTGCATTTTAACTTTACTAATTTTATTTTAATATAATAATCAATCAAAACACTAATCAAACCAATTTAAATCAAATGTACAAAATACCAAGTAATACTTGACCTCACAACTAAGATGGAAAATAAGACCATGACAATAGAGAAAAACCATATCACATTCGGACAACAATACCAGGGTGCGACAATGGATACTCATCCTCATCAAGGATGATGGCTCAACAAGGGACCAAATTATATCTCCATTAGTGATTTCCATTGGGTTTACGGCACGCTCAAACTTGGCAATTCAAGTGGAGTCGATGCCTGCTACCTGCAACCTGCAACAAACCACATAGTTGAGCATATACATAGTCATACAAAAAAACACACCATGAGAGGAAAATCGCAGCATCACAGGGCACTCAAAAGAAAGTGATGTGACACTATTCCCCTTCACCAAAATACATCAATGCACAATAATCAGATGTTAACATCAAGGTAAAAATAACCATCAAATATTCACATGATGCACATAACAAGATTAATCTGCATAATCCATTAAATCCATATACTAGTCCTAGCATAAGCATAAAACATCAGTGATAAAAGTAACATTAACTATCATCATGTCAGTGAATCCAACACCAAGAAAAGTATTAAAATGTCTCAATCCAAAACAAAAACTATCATTCTATAGAGAAAAAATTGAGGGGCACTACATGTCCTTCCCCCCAAGAACTAGGCTTACTTATGGAAGCTTGCAAACATATAAGGTTATAACTCCCACATATGGGATGCATCCTCCCAAGTAGCAGAAGGCTCATCATTAGGATCCCACTAGACCCTCACTTGTTTAATGTCTCAACCCCTGAGGGTGAGTCTCTTATGTTGTATGACACCCATGGGATCCAAAGCCAACTCTACCTGTCCTCTACCTATAAAGCATTCCAATCAAGGATGTGAGAAATATCTAGGTAATATGGTCTGAGAATGGAAACGTGAAACACATCATGAATGGATGATAGACTGGGTGGGGTATGTGTAGGATCATGATGGGCCAAAAAGAGGAGATATGATGGGTATGTGGCTAACAACTTTTTTTTACCCAAAATTGATGAAACGAAAAGGGTTTTTAAAGGATATTCTTAGCTTTCCACCAACATAAATTATGCTTTAATTTGAATATAATAAATTATTATTATTCATTTTCTATTTGAATTATGACTAAAGTCTTGATTGATAGGTTGATTGAAAAACATCTATAGCTTTCAAATGGTATCATATTTTTTGAATCCAAAACATGCGTCACATTCTATGCTTGCATATTATAGGATTAAAAAAAATTGAATTTCATGAAGTTTTGATGAAGTTAAGTTGGTTAGACATGCAGTTTTATATTTTTTAAAAGTTGTAATAAAAATTCATAATTAATTATTTACTTGGAAAAAAATTACAAAAAATATGAATCACATCGGACATGAGTCCTCTACTTATATCTAAAATCTTATAAAAAAATATTATCATTTTAATGTGGTTAGGGTGGTCAAACAAACACCTACTTCTTATTTTTTCCCAGAAATTTAAGTACTACTGCATTGAAATTTCAAATTTTCAACAAATAGATTTTTTTTATGTTAAATAAACCTAGTAGTTTAGAAACTACATTCAATTTTCTACAAATTCTTTTGTTACATATTTTTGAAATAATATAGACAACTTATTCAAATTTTTACATCAAGTTGCTCAACTCTATTTTTTCTGAATTTTATTTCCACTTAAGGGCCTGCTTTTTCCATGATGATCCTACACATACCCGATGAAAAAGCAAGACAGTATGCAATATGGCCAATCCTTTCTAAAATCTTGAATGACCCAACAAATCATGGTGTGAGCTTAGAGCCTTTTCCATAATAGATCAGACTTTCACACACACACCCACAAGAATACCTTGTCTCCAACTAAGAACTGATAATCAACCCTATGAGCATCTTCATATTTCTTCTATCTATCCTGGGTTGCCACCAAATTCTCTCTAATGAAAATCACCTGCTACTCCATATCCTGAAGCATCTTTGAACCAAGGACTCTATCCTCTAGAAAATCCCAACTCAACGGGGTCTAACAAGGATGACCATACAATGCTTGAAAAGGAGGCATGCCAATAGAGCTATGGTATCCATTATTGTATGGAAAATCCACCAAATATAGGTAATCCTCCAAATGAGCCTACTAATCCATAACATAAATCTAAAGAATATCCTCGAGGACCTTATTAACCCTCTTGGTCTAGCCATCAGTCTCTGGATGATAAGTTGAACTAAATTTCAACTAAGTCCCCAATGCATGCTACAAGGACATCCAAAGAGCTAAAGTGAACACTAGATCTCTATCTGAGATAATCCTGTGAGGAATCTCATGCAACCTGATGATATCCTTCATGAAATTTTTTGCCACTGATGAAGCATTGTATGAGGATTGAATAGGAGAAAAGTGTGCCACCTTAGTCAACCTATCCACAGTGACCATGATGGCGTCATGCTGATGGGAAGAAACTAGCAAACCAATGATAAAATCTAATGAAATGAAGTCCCATTTCCATTAAGGAACAATTTGTGGCTACAAAAGACATTCGGGATGCTGATGTTCTACCTTCACTCTCTGACACTCCAAACACCTTGACACAAAATCAACAATATCCCTCTTCATTCTAGCCCAAAAGTATAGCTAACAAAGGTCTGTGTGCATCTTCTTGACACCCAAATGAGCTAAATAAGGCTCCTAATGTTCCTTAGACATGATCAAAGTACAAAGATCTCCTAAGGAGGGAACATAAATGTGACCGAAGTGTTACAAACTACCATATGACTCAAGGGAATAACCTACAAATCTACCCTCCAAAGCTCTTCCTGACTCCACCTCAGACCTCACCTCCTAATACCGACTATTTGAAGGAAGTGTTGAAAGGATCTAACTCCTCAAGTCCACTCAAAGAGTCACTGCCAAAATCTCATGCCTCCATCGACTAAGATCATCCACCACCATATTCTCCTTTCCTTGAATAAATTCACCTCAAAATCATACTCACATAGGAACTCCATCCACCATCTCTATCTAGCATTCAAATTTGGCTGCATGAAAATATATTGCAAACTACAATGATCACTATGCTTCTCAAACTGATTCCCCAATAAGAAATTCCTCCATCTCATCAAGGCATGAACCATGGTGGCTAATACTAGATCATGTTTAGGATATTTCAACTTGTCATCCTTGAGTTTACAAGACTCATAGGTAATCATGTGACCATCATGCATCAACACTACTCCTAAACCCTCCAAAGATGCATTTGTACAAACCAAAAAATCTCTAGTAGGATCAATAATTTCCAAGATAGGTGCACTGGTCAACCTCTCCTTAAGAATCTAAAAGGCTACCTAACACTGATCTAACCAAATAAACTTCTTCCCTTTCCTCTAAACAGAAGTGATGGGGTGAGTTATCCTCAAAAAACCCTATGCCTCTATTGAATCCTCTACCACCTAGGGGGGACTAGACTACTGAAAACTACCTTTGATAACTACAGATTGTGTACTCTAAGCTAGCTAATTAGGAAAATAACATTGAGCTTACTACCAACTCCAATTTTTCCTAGACTAAAACCTACCATCATGTGGAAACTGAGAATTCTTAGGTTTTGACTGAGAATGTTGTTGCTACTATTGTTGTCCACCCTTAGTGGGTGCATGATGGCTCCTAGAGGGACCTGTTGCCTAAGTTTGGACACCTCAAGAATGAAAACTTTTTGGAGGTGCACTACCAATTTGTACACCTATATGACCACCTAGTGCCATGAAAAAAATTTCCTCTACTATCTGAGCCTTCTCTATAGCCACCTCCATGGTTTTCATCCCAAACACATGAACACCCCCACTGATACAGGCATTAGAGCCCCTAATAAAATGTTGCACCAACATACCCTCATCAACACCTATGTTTGCATATTGCTTAAGCTCATAAAATCTTCACTCATATCACTCAACTAACATGGCTATCCACCTCAGCTCATGAAACTCACCTGCTCAATGTTGCCTCCAATGATCAAACAAGAAATGAGCTATGAATCTCTCTAGAAACATCTCCCATGAGACTGATCCTATATCCAAATGTAGCTTCTTCTCCTCCAAACACCACCATTTGGAAGCAAAACCTCTAAGGTGCATGATGGTGCACCTCGCCTTGGTGTTGCTACCATATGGATGCATGCAAAAATACTTGTTTAGATCGATCAACCATGTCTTTGCCTCCAAACCACTACCAGTCCCATCAAAACTATGAGGATGTGTTCTCAAAAGATCCCTCATAGGACTGGATAAGATATCCTTCTACTAGATACTATAACCCCTCTCCTCCTAGGAGACCTCTCTCTCCCTAACCACTAGCTAATCACCCTCCTTCCTAGGACCTAGGTGGGCACGAACCTCCTCAAGTAAATGATGCAGATGAGTTCCCTCCAACTTCAACTAACTTGGATTATGATCTCCACCTCCTTGATTATTCTAGGAACCCTGTTGTTCCTCATGTTCAAAATCATGGGAAATTTGAGGAGGGGTGTTCTGATGGTTAGCCCCATAGCCACCACCACAACCTCTACCATGTCCCTGACCACAACCTTGACCTCTAGGCATTTTTCTACATAGACACCATCAAAGGACAAGTTTTAGGGTGATAAGCGATGACAACAAAGGGAACATAGTCTTCAAAATTTATGCAACTAAAACAACATAATGGGCTCCAATATATACCCAGAGTACCTAGTGTTAGAACTTGGGCTCTAATACCATGTGTAATTCCCCATCATGAAACCATAGAGGACAACACACTACAACACATAAAAATGGAACAATTTTTTTTTTAAAGGTGCAACATACTAAAGATTACAAATCATGCAATAACTTGTATTCTAAACCTAACTCCTCTAAGGGTCCGTGACTATGCTACTATATATCTAATAACCAAATTAACAAAAAATATAATTCATTTACTCAATCACATTAAATGATCAACCAATATAATTATCTATATCATGTCATCAAAATAACATCCCATATCTTTCAATTAATTCACATATGCATGATGCATCATTTACATTATCCATTATAAGAGAGAGCTCGCAATTAATTACAACATTACATCATTACATTAATGCTTCCCGAGATCAATAGGGAATGATATGCATCTGAGTACAATGCATGATACAATTTATTTCAATTCAATACAAGTACATGAAAGATAGTCCACTCGAACTAGAACAAGTGCAAGATTCCACATCACCAAAATTAGCCACCACATGAAAGATCAACATCAAGAGAAACCCAATGGAGGAATAAGCACAATCCACCTGACCATGTGGAACCCAAAGTTCCACCCACCATGCAAGGAGATAGCAATAAGGTACCACCAGAAAAAATACATAGACAAGGAGACTACCAATTGACATAACAAGACTATTGAAGACTCCAACATAAAAAGTACAACATAACATCACATAACAATGACACCACTTCCAGAGGAACTCAAGAAACAAGGAAAACACAAGCCAAGGGAATGTCAGGTTGCAACAAGGGAGAGTGTCATCACATGGTGCTGGCATGGGTTATCCTAACAGTCTCTCAGTAGACGTCGGCCCCCATCTATGGTTGTCTTGATAGTCTCACACTAGACACTAACTCCATAGGGTGACACATGTGGAACCAACTTTCGTTTCATGAGGACAAGAAAGTTGGTCTTGCCAACTAGGCCTTCTCAACCCATCCTTAGCCTAAATGAGCACTGCAAGCATGGGTGAGGCATCCAATTATCTTAATTAGAGTGAAATTCTACCCAACCCCCTAGTTTATTAATTAGGTTATCACTAAGTTAAGAAACTCCCACATGGGTTATCCTAGACACCACTTTGTGTGTTGGCCCCTATTGAGAGCCACTCCCCCTCCTAACAACTAGAAGACCCAACACATCAAACAAGGTAAATCCAACTTGCACAAATCACCAAAACCATAAGAACATACACATAAGGCAAGGCATGAACCATCCCATTGTACCATAGAAAAAAGGAAACTTGCTTGATTTGGGGAATAATTGATGATAAATTGGACTTAATAAAGCCTTGATTTGGTGTTGAGAGGTGTTTTTCACATCCACACTAGGTCTTGGACCCTTTCAAATGTATTTAACGATGTCTTGTAAAAAAGTGTTGTAGAGTGTTGTAAAAGACTTTCATGCTTTTCTAGACTTAATAAACCCATTTTCTCCTAATTCAACATTATTAAATGTATTTAAATACATTCTCACATCAATCTAGAAGGCTTGTAAAATAAACTTATTGTTAATTTAGTGTTGTAATGTGTCATACACATTCACATTGGATGTTGTGCCTTCCTAGGCTATGTGGACCTCATTTTAATGTTGTAAAGTGTATTTAATCACACTTTCACATTGAATTGTGTGTATCAATCCCTAATTGACCTTCACATCATCACTAATAGGCCCCAATTAACCCATATTATGCATCCTGAGGCAACATTTGATGAAATAACCGACATAGACATCATATAAACCTTATTTTCTTATCTCCCAAGAACCCAGCTAGAAAATGGGCTCCACTGGGACTAATTCGCCATCTATGGCAAATGAGTCCCTACCAGGTGGGACTGATTCACCCAAGGTGGTGAATGAGTCCCATTTTGGGGTGGGTGCATGAAGATGGGTAGCCAATTTGTTGCTACTTTTTGAATTTTTTTTGAAAACTCATAATGCGAGCACGTTATAATGCACTCACATTATGGCTTGGTGTCTCAAGCCTGAGGCTTGGCCACAACAAGCCCATAACATGAGTGTGTTCTAACACACTCGCGTTATGACCTATTAAAACCAAAAAAAGAAAGAAAAGAAATTCATTTTTACTTTTCACTGTGTTTTTTTGTTACCTGTAGCCAAAACCCCAATATTCCACGCTCGCATTCTAGGAGGAGCTATTTTATGAATTTCTTCATCAATGGTTGTTTTTTCATCACTAGGATGCTGCCATGTTGACGAAGAGGTCTGAGAGGTAAGGATTTTTTTCCTTTTGTTTTGAATTTTTTAGTTTTAGGTTGTATTTGATATTTATTTTTTGAATTTGTAGGAGATGCAAATCAACCCGCAAACCCTCTAAGTCCTCAAAAAGTAGATCAACAACAAGAGGAACAAAATCCTCAACAAAAAAATCCTCAAGTTAATCAACCACAACAACAATCTCCTCCACCAATCCATCAATACCCTCCTAGCACTCAACAAAATTTAATGAGTGAAATGGAGAACAATAAAAACCAAATTGAGGGTTTAATCAGGACGTTGAGTGATCTAGATGGTTCAACCACAAAAAGAATGACCCTAACAACTTCATTGAAAGAAATTTTAAAAAATGTAGATTCAATTAGCAAACAAATAACTGGATGGCAAGATAGGGGGCGAGTGGCTAGGGATTATTATTCAGATAAATTATCATATAAATATGTAAAGGATTTAAAAAATAAATAAGGTGATTTGTGCTCATTATTCACTAACCCACACAAAAATCAAAATCTTACCCTTAATTTGAAGAGGTTTCCTATTCCTTGGTGCCACCACCAATAGATTAGGAACTTTTTTTATGATAGGTGGTACATGTTTTTTACTACCCACCATGCAACAATTGTGAAGTCCTATAGTATTTCCTTAGGAAACTATACTGTGAGTTCATATTGAACAAAATCCCAAATTATAAATTCATATGAGGGACTTCCAGGGGAGAGGTGGGGGTCGGCTCAAGACAGACCCGATGCACAGCTGAATCCTACATGGCAAGGGAGACAACCTCTCACTAGGCCGCCTCATGAGCACGTCGTTATCCCTTTCATCGCAAAGGAGAGTGTCGACATAGAGACTTTGTAGGCAATCATCTCTTTTACCTAGTGTGTCATCTATCATGCCAACCCTATTCTACAGTACCATCCAAGGGAATCTTTGAGTGGTGTCCCTCGAACCCATTTGTGTCAATCTTGCAAGGCAACTTGTTCATATGACCCCGCCGACACTTAGGAGGCTGCTACATAGGATCTGTCTATAGCTATGGAGGTGGAGAGGGTAGCTGACATTTTGTATGAGGTGTATGGAATTGATAGTTAGGTAAAATTTAGCATGTTCATTGAATTTAATTTATTAAATTTTGATTTTGAAATGCAAGATTAACTAATTTAGTTTTATGATTTTAATAAAATTGTAGGGTCATAGTGTTGATATTTGATACACTAGCCCTACACCTGCTTATTTCTCCACTGCACCTACCATTGAGGTATGTAACTAGTAAACAATTATAAATTTATTACATGTTAATAGCATTGCTTGATGAATGGTATTTTAATATGTGATTTTTGATGTTGAATAGGCTAATATTGGAAGTTTCATGAGAACACCTGCCAGTGCCAATGGATTTAGTCAAAACTACATGCAGGTAATAGAATAGAGAATTTAACTAATGAATTGTACTTAATATATTTGTGTAGTTTATATTCATATCATTTATTACATTGCATTGCACATCTTTCAAACTCAAAGCATTACATCACATTCCATAATTAATAACTTGATGTTGATAGATGACAAAATTTCAACTACAATATAGTTGTTTAGAAATTCAACATAAGCAGGGATGCAATTACTTCACATAGCATAAGTAATAAGTAAAACCAACTTCCAATTGCATTTTCTTGTCATGGCATTCCATGAGACCACTTTTTACTAAGGCATCTTTTCAAGCAGTTCAGTGCCTTGTCTATGCTATGGATGCTTGGAAGGAATATATGAAAGAATAATAGTAAGCAATAGCATAGACAAGGCAATGAATTGTTTCAAAAAATTCCTCAAAGAAATGCAGTCTCATGGTGATGTCCATCACCATAAGACCCAATTTCTTTAAGGAATTTTTTCAAATAGCTCACCGCCTTTTCTATGCTACCACATTTTCCATACATGTCTACCAAAGCATTTTAAAAACTTTTAAAAGGTGCTTTCCAACAAACTATGGATGCTTGGAAAAAATATATCAAAGCATAATAGTAAGCAATTGAACCATAGATTTTTTGGTTCCTATTTACTTCTCTAGCTCTTCTAAGGTTTTTCACCTAAAAGGAGACAGATAGGACCAAAAATGCTAAGGGTTCATTCAAATTATGTTATGTGTGATGTTGTCCAAGATAAATAAAATAAACTAAGTCAAGTATGTGATTTAAATGAATGATTATGAATGAAAAACTAAGATTTAAACTATGTTTAAAAAAACATTGTGATATGCAAACAATGAACTAAATGATGAAATAATGCAGAACAAAAAGAAATGAGATGAAATAGAGTGCACTTGGGAAAGATTAGATGATTTTGTAATGTTTTGGATGCTGTCTGAAATTACTAAAAATTCATAGTGGGATACATTCGCCCAAGGTGGCGAATTAGTCCTACTATCGGTGAAAAAGTGTCAAGAACTGGCTTCTGACTATCGGGATCTGAAATCTGAAAAAAATCAAATTTTTAGTCTTTAGGTGGGACTCATTCGCCACTAGTGGTGAATCAGTCCTCTCCCAAAATTCTGAGAGATTAGGAGACAACTTTGCAACACCAAATCTACAAATCTCTGATTGTCGGGTTGCTGAAGTCAATTTTGTAGGAAACAAATAGAAAACCTTCTCCAAGCTTAAAATGTGATTGATTTGACTTGAAGCACCTAGTTGACTTGTTGACCAATCTTCAACACCAAAAATCTTGTTAAATCTACACATAAAATTCTGCAAACACACATGCAATAGGGGAAAAATGGTTGAGGGTTAGAAAATAAGGGTTTTCCTTAGGCAAACCCCACTTTGGTAATCAAAACCTTAATGAAACAATGAAATGAAAGAGAATGATAAATTAACAACATGCAAGTGCTATCAACTTACCAAACCCTTGATGATGCAAATTAAAGTAATGTCAATGGATGCTCCAAAATGCTTGAATTATGCTTGATGACATGTTGTAAGATACTAGAGATGATGTGTGAATGAATGCTTGAATGAATGAGATTGTAGGAGATGTAAAATGAGGTGAAAATCACTTATTTATACAATCTTGTGCCTTAGTTACTCATTCATACCTCATCACAGGCCAACATCAAGTGTTTTTGAATAAAAACCCAAAAGTAAATTTTTAAAAATTTTGAATTTGGATCCAAGGGAGGGTCCCACCTAGGACCTGAAAATAGATGTCGGGAATTATGTTGCATTTAATATTGTTTGTCAAGCTAACATTCAAAAATACACTTAACTAAAGCATATAAGGCATAAAGGGGCTAAATAAAGCACAAGAAAGGGATAAATAGTGAAGTTATACCTAGAAAAGTGTGAAATCTTGTTACAAGACTTTACAACACTTCAAAATAGGAGTTTATTAGTGATGAAAAGGTGATTTTTAGGTGAATTGTAATAAATATAGTCTAGAAGAGCATAGAAATGCTTTACAACACTTAACAAAACCTTCACAAGACATCATTATTTTTATTTTAGTACCTAAATATGCATGTTCAAGCCATGTTACAACATAAAATTAGAGAAAAAAAGATCAAACACCATGAAACAAGACCTAAAAGGCCATGAAAATGACAAGGGGCCATTTTTCTACGACAACAATAGCATAGACAAGGCAGTTAGTAGTTTGAAAAAATGCCTCAAAGAAATGCAGTCTTATGGTTTTGGAATTCCATTCCATCACCATGAGACCACATTTCTTTGAGGCATTTCTTCAAATAGCTCACAACCTTTTCTATGATACCATATTTTCCATACATGTGTACAACCAAAGCATTTTATCAAACTACTCACTTCCTTGCTACTATGGCTAAAAGCCTAAAATAGGTTCTTTCCAACAAGCTATGGATGCTTCAAAAAAATTTTATCAAAGTGAACCATAGATTTTTGGGTAGGGCTTATAGGCTACTCTTTCACTCTTAGGAATGTTTCACCTAAAATAAGAGAGATAAACCCCATTCAAAAGTCTAGGTGGTTCACTCAAATTAGAAAATGTATGATGTAATTAAAACTAAATGAGATTATCTAAATGCAACTAAACAATGGAATTGACTGATTATGAATGCAAAACCTAAGAAATATGCAATGTTTGAAAACACATTGTGATATGCAAAAAGACCTAGAAATTGACTTAGAAATGTAAGTAAAACAAAACAGAAAGTTGTAAAACTGAATGTGTGCACCTGAGAACTTGTTGGAGACTAGAAATGACTAAAATTTTGAAGATGTTAATTTTTAGGCCTAGTGGGATTCATTCGCCATTTTGGGTGAATCAATCCCAGTTCTAGAAAACTATAGTGGTGCTCGTTTTACCCAAATGGGTATCCAAATCTACAAAAATCTTTAGGAAATAGGTATAGTTGGAATCATTCACCAGTTTGGGCAAATTAGTCCACTTTGGGTTTTCTGAAAAACTTAAAAATAGGAAGCATGCAACAATAGAGTTATTACCTTGTCATGATGATTGACCTTGAATGTCTATAGTAAAAAATGAAGAATTTGCCCTTGAATATCTTTGGAAGCTATCTTGGTGACTTGCAATGATGAAACCCTACCTTGCTTGACTTGATAGAGAAGATAGATGATGAATGAATGATGTGAATGAATTAGGAGTGGAAATGGATGGAAAAACACTTATTTATACACACTTGTGCCTTAGTAACCCAATGATACCTCATCATAGGCCGACATAAGGTAAATTTGAATAAAAACCTGAAATAAAATTTAAAATATTTTGAACTTGGAGCCAAGAGGGACTCATTCGCCACCCATGGTGAATGGTTCCCACCTTGGACTTGAAAGTGGGTGTCAGGAATTAAGTCACATTTAATGTTATTTGTTGGGTTTACATTCAAAAGTACACTTAATTAAGCCTTATAAGGGAATAAAGGGGTCAAATAAAGCATAAGAAAGGTGTAAATAGTGAAATTATGCCTAGAAAAGCATGAAATCTTGTTACAAGACTTTACAACACTTCAAAATAGGACTCGATAAGTGATGAAAAGGTCATTTTTAGGTGAATTGTAATGGATAGAGTCTAGAAAAGTGTAGAAATATTTTACAACGCCTTCACAAGACATTAATAAATGCATTTTATTCAATTTGCAAGGGTCCAAGACCTAGTGTGGGTATGTAAAACACCTCACAACACTAAATCAAAGCCTCGTTAAGTCCAATTTATCATGAATTATTCCCATATCAAGAAAGATACCCTTTTTTCTATGGTACACAAAGAATAATATTAAGCAATAATACCATAGAAAAGGAAATGAACTTTCTAAAAAATGTATAAAAGAAATGTGGTCTTATGGTGATGGAATGCCATGACTGGCCATTTGTTTGTAACACCACAAGACCCATTTCTTTGAGGAATTTTTTAAATAGTTCATTTCAACTGCTATACCACCATGGATTATCTAAATTACACATGTCTATGAAATGAATTTTTATCAAATGGTTCCGGGTACATGTGCAGGATCATCATGAAAAAAATAGGTATAGAAACTGGCAAAATTTTTAGAAAAATGAGTTAGGAAACTTGGCGTAAGAGAATTTGAAGATAAGTTATCTATATTATTTCAAAATATGTAGAGAATAGAATCTATAGAAATTAAAGTAGTTTCTAAGCTACTAGGTTTTCCTTCTTAATATATATATATATATTAGGTGAAAATTTGAAATTTCAGTAGTAGTGCTTAAATTTTAGGGAAAAATAGAAGTAGATTAATGCATCTAACCACCCTAACCAAAATAAAATGATAACATTTTTTTATAAGATTTTAGATATAAGTAGAGGACTCATATCTAGATGTGATGCATATTTTTTTGTAAATTTTTTCCATGTAAATAATTAATTATGAATTTTTTAATTACAACTTTTAGAAAATATAAAAAATCATATGTCTGACCACCTTAACTTGGTAAAAACTTTATGAAATTCAATTTTTTATTTTTTTAATCCTATAGTATGTGAAGCATAGAATGTGACGCATGTTTTGGATTCAAAAAATGTGATATCGTTTGAAAGCTATAAAAAAATTTCAATCAACCTATCAATGAAGACTTTAGATGTAATTTGAGTAGAAAATGAATAATAATTACTTATTAAATTCAAAGTAAAGCATAATTTATATTGGTGGAAAGCTGAGAATCTCCTTTAAAAATCCTTTTCAATTCATCAATTTTGGGAAAAAAAAAGTCATCAACCAGATACCCATCATATTGCCACTTTTTGGCCCATCATGATCTTGCACATACCTGTTCACCGACCTGTTGCTATGGGTAAAAGCCTAAAAAGAAGTGCTTTCAAACAAGATGTGGATAGGGAAAATAGTAAGCATGATAGTCAAAAATATATAGTTTAATAAGTACTAAAAAAAACATTCATTATCTCATACATTATAAGTCATGACGTGGATCGATATTGTACTTTTTGCGATTGAATAATTTGTTGTTTTATTTTTAGATGTTGCAAGTAGAGAAACAAATGAATGTTCAGATGGCAATGGAAATCAATGTTTCATCTACTATAGAATTCTCGATGGCTCTGACAGGGGAGGTATGAGGTAAATTACTATATTTCAATTTACATTCATTGTTATAGATATTAGTGACAAATCAAACCATTATTGATTCATAGTTTAATTTCTATTAGGATGGTTTATACAAGGCTTCAGCATACCTCAGTATGGGCATTCAAATATTTCCCTCATGGAGAGTGATCACCATATAGCGGTAAGTGATTATTTTGCTAAATATATCATTTTTTTAATGTAATTTCTATTTATTAATGTCTTTACTTCTTTTTGTAATAGATAAAACTTGACCAAGAAATAAACCCTAGGAGGAGCACCAGGAGCATTCCTCGACCGGAGCATAAACAAGTGACAAACATATTTCCATCTGATCAATAAGCAAAGGGAAAGAGTTTATTTTGAGAGCATGGAGAGTGATGACTTTTGATTCCAGAGCCCTTTGTTGTATGCCTATATGGCATTTTTGTACATATTTTGTATTGGATATATTTCACATTGTATCCCTATATGGCATTATCGTAAGCCTATATGGCTATTTTGTACCTATATTTTATACTTATAGCAACATATATTGATGTATGCCTACATGGATATTTGGATAATACAAATTTTTTTTATCAATGGTGTTCATATTTGTATTATAAATCCATGGTTCAATAGATATTAGTCATGTGTATTCAAATGTATGCTTTACAACTCATGCGTATAACTTGTATTCATACATATATTTTTTAATTAATTTGTGTATATTATGTATTCGTGTGTATACTTCAAGGATTATGTGTTTTTGAGTACTTGTGCTTCCCTTATTCACACATACATGCTTGAATTATTCACGTGTATACTTATTAATTGGTTAGCCCCAACATTGATCATTGTTTTCCTTCATGGTTTGTCTTGAATATTAATTGATTGATGCTAAACAACTATATCTAAAAGCAAAAAACACATTTTCAATTGGTATTCGATGAAATGACTCATAAAAAGATTCCAATATATTTAATCATTTGATGTGAGCAACTCAATTAAGCAAAGGATACATAATCTTCACAACACTTGAAAAACATAATATTCATAGTCCATACAAAAATATGATTGGCCCTTTAACCCCACTATCCTTTAAACCCTCACTTTTCTCAAATTTCACTAGGGTTTATTGAAAACCCCATATCCAGACCTCATACAACCTCAAAACCTCTTCCAATACTCTTCATTCTTCCTTCACAAACTTAATTGACCACCAAATTATGTTTCCCCCTGACTTTACCCACTTTTACTCCCTCAAACTTTTCTTTTTCATTCAAAACCCCTCTTTTCCTAACTAGGGCATCATGCCATAACATACTTTTGAACTCCCCTGTCCTTACAGACCTTTTGAACACATCAAAATCCATAAGATCACCCTATTTCCAACCTATTCTAACTTATTATCAAGAAATTTCTTCTTTTCACCTCATCTAGCCTTGTTTTTAAGGCCTAAATTCTAAATTTTCAATAGGGGCAACATTGGTAATCTCTTCCAATGCCTTTACCAATATTTTTTCTTATTCCTAATCTATATCCTACTTAAATAATTGATTGAAATGACCCCACACTAACTCAAAACTAAAAGAAACATTACAAAATGGCCTATCATGGCCTTATTTGACATTATCATGACTAAAACCACTAAACTATACCTACTTCATCAAAGGGAGGAACAAGGTGCTCTGCACCAATGATCATACACTTTTTGTGTGGAAACCTCAGAATTCTCAACCATCGTATGTTTCTCTTTTCAATTGTTTTGAATGCCATCATAAGGGATCAAGTCAGTGGAACGTAGCTCAGAGCAATTCTGTGTGTTTGGGTGCAAACGAGGACCATGCCTAGTGTAAACCTACCTATTGGGATGCATTGGAGAAATTTTTTTGGTCACATGAATTGTAAAATGAAATTTGTGCCACTTTGCAACTTTACACTACTTGCATTTGACACTTTTTCCATCAAGTGAAAATTGGACACCCCAAGAAAATGACTCTGAGAAACAAAATTGAGAGAGGTTGTTGTAGAGGGGCCCAACACAATCTTGTAGGCTCAGATGGAGAGTTCGTAAGCATCATGATTTCTGATTAATATCCCATCAAAGTTTGCTTCCCTTTTGCACTTTGGACCCTTAAGGGATCAAGCTGGTTGAATGTATCTTAGAGTGATTCCACGTGTTTGGATGCAAAAAAAGACCATTCCTAGTGTAAACATACCCATTCAGATGTGTTTAAATAATTTGTTTGGTCGCACAAGTTGTAGAATGAAAGTTGCACCACTTTGCAACTTTCAACTACTTACATTTGAGAATTTTTTACCCAAGTAAAAAAATTTCACCACTAAAGCATCACAGTTTCTAAGTAATATCCCATCAAAGTTTGCTTCCCTTTTGCACTTTGGACCCTTAAGGGATCAAGCCGGTTGAATGTATCTTAGAGTGACTCCACATGTTTGGATGCAAAAGAATACCATTCCTAGTGTAAACATACCCATTCAGATGTGTTCAAATAATCTGTTTGGTCACACAAATTGCAGAATGAAAGTTGCACCACTTTGCAACTTTCAACTACTTACATTTGACAATTTTTTACCCAAGTAAAAATTACTCTGAGATAGTTAAAACTGAGAGAGGTTATTGTAGAGGGGCCCAACATGACCCTATAGGATCAAAAAAGAAGTTTCTACATTTCACAGTATCCAAGTAACAACATGCTAAATTTTTTAGCCATTTTGCACTTTGGACTCCTAAAGGATTGATCTGGTTGAATGCAACTCAGAGCAATTTTGCATGTTTGGGTGTGAAAGAGGACCATTCCTCACATAAATATACCTATTTGGATGCATTGGAATAGTCTTTTTGGTCACTTGGGTTGCAGAATAAAAGTTTCACCACTTTGTAACTTTGCATTACTTGCATTTGACACTTTTTCCATCAAGTGAAAATTTTCCACCACGAGAAAACCACTCCAAAATAATAAAAATTGAGAGAGGTTATTGCAGAGGGGCTCAACTTGATCCCATAGGATCAGATGAGAAGTTTTTAAGCATCACATTATCTGAGTAACAACATGTTGAATTTTGTAGCCATTTTGTAATTTGGACTCTTAAGGGATCAATCTAGTTGAACGTAACTTGGAGCGATTTTGCATGTTTGGGTGTGAAAGATGACCATTCCTACATAAACATACATATTAGGACATGTTGGAATAGTTCATTTCGTCACATGAGTTGCAAAATAAAATTTGCACCACTTTGAAACTGTCAACTACTTACATTTGACAACTTTTTTTCCAAGTGAAAATTCACCACCACGGGAAAATTCCTCCG
Source organism: Sequoia sempervirens (assembly GCA_007258455.2). Taxonomy (NCBI): domain Eukaryota; kingdom Viridiplantae; phylum Streptophyta; class Pinopsida; order Cupressales; family Cupressaceae; genus Sequoia; species Sequoia sempervirens. Next base: position 59,051 of record VDFB02046117.1, on the reverse strand, counting down.
AGATAGTGAAAATTAAGAGAGGTTATTATAGAGGGGCCTAATGCAATTCCATAGGATTAGACAAGAATTTTCTAAGAATCGCGGTATTTGAGTAACAACATACTGAAGTTTGCAGTGATTTTGCACTTTGGACTCTTAAGGGATCGATCTAGTTGAACGTAGCTCGAAGTGATTTTGCGTGTTTGGGTGTGAAAGAGAAAAATTCCTAACATAAAAATTCTTATTCAGATGCATTGCAATATTCCATTTAGTCACATGATTTGCAGAATAAAATTTGTACCACTTTGCAACTTTACACTGCTTGCATTTGACACTTTTTCTATCAAGCAAAAATTCACCACCATGGGAAAACCACTCTGAGATAACAAAAAATGAGAGAGGTTATTATAGTGGGGCCCAACATGATCCCATATGATTAGACGAGAATTTTCTAAGCATCATGGTATCTGAGTAACAACATGCTGAAGTTTACAACCATTTTTCACTTTCAACTCTAAAGGGATCGATCTAGTTGAATGTAGCTCGAAGCGACTCTGCATGTTTGTGTGTGAAAGAGAACCATTCCTAGTGTAAACATATCTATTTAGACATGTTGGAATATTCTTCTTGGTCACACAAGTTTCAGAATAAAAGTTGCACCACTTTGCAACTTTCAACTACTTGCATTTGATAACTTTTTCCCTAAGTGAAAATTTGCCACTACGGTAAAATTCCTTTAAGATAGAGAAAACTAAGAGAGGTTATTGTAGAGGGGCCTAACAAAATCCCATAGGATTAAACAAGAATTTTCTAAGAATCACGGTATCCAAGTAACAACATGTTGAAGTTTGTAACCATTTTGCAATTTGGAATCTTAAGGGATCGATCCGATTGAACATAGCTCAAAGCGATTCTGCATATTTGGGTGTGAAAGAGGATCATACCTAGCATCAAAATACCTATTCAAATGTATTTGAATAGTCTGTTTGGTCACACGACTTGTAGAACAAAAGTTGCACCACTTTGCAACTTTCAACTACTTGCATTTGACAACTTTTTCCCCAAGTGAAAATTTTCCACTATGGGAACATGCCTCAGAGATAGTGAAAACTGAGAGAGGTTATTGTAGAGAGGTTGAACACTATCTGATAGGATCATATGGGAAGTTTCTAAGCATCATGATATCTAAGTAACAACATGTTGAAGTTTGCAGCTATTTTGCACTTTGGAATCTTAAGGGATCGATTCAGTTGAACATAGCTCAGAGTGACTCCACATATTTGGGTGTGAAAGAGGATCATGCCTAGTGTAAACATACCTATTCAGATGTGTTAGAATATTTTTCTTGGTCACATAAGTTGCAAATTGAAAATTGCACCACTTTACAACTTTCAACTACTTACATTTGACAACTTTTTTTCCAAGTGAAAATTTTCCACCATGGGAAAATGCCTCTAAGATAGTGAAAAAAAAGAGAGGTTGTTGTATGTGGGCCCAACATGATCCCATAGTATCAAATGATAAGTTTCTAAGCATCACAGTATCTTAGGAACAATATGCTAAAGTTTGCAACCATTTTGCACTTTGGACTCTTAAGAGATTGATCTCGTTGAATGTAGCTCAGAGCAATTCAACATATTTGGGTGTGAAAGAGGACCATTCCTAGCATAAACATACATATTCAGATGTGTTAGAACAATCTATTTGGTCACATGAGTTGTAGAACGAAATTTGCACCACTTTGCAACTTTGCACTGTTTGCATTTGATAGTTTTTCTATCAAGTGAAAACTGGACACCACAAGAAAACTACTCTAAGATAAATAAAAAATTGACATATGTTATTGTAGAGGGGCCCAACATGATCTTGTAGGCTCAGATGGAGATTTCTTAAGCACCACAGTTTTTGAGTAATACCCTGTCAAAGATTGTTGCCCTTTTGCACTTTGGACCCTTAAGGGATCGAGCCGGTTGAATGTAGATCAAAGTGATTCCACATGTTTGGGTGTGAAATAGGACCATTCCTAGAGTAAATGAACCATAAATAGTGTAAATTTACCATGTACTTAGAAGAAGATCAATAAAATTCATTGTTTCATTTCAATTTTTTGTATTTTTACTAGAAATCTGATGTTTCCTTGAACTGTATAGTTTTGTATAGGGTGATAGTGCTTTCTTTTGGATGGAATTCAGTGGGAAGAAAACTTAACTCCATTTTAGTTTTTGTTTAGTTGGATCTCAAGTGATTTTGTGCATTTTTTAAGCCAATTACTGAGGGTTGGTTTGTATACCCTGTTATAAGGGTTTTGAGTGTATTAAAATGTCATATTAACCCTTCCACCCACTGTATGCTTTTGTAACCTGGTGGAAAGGCTTATTTAGGGTTATACAACATGTGTGAAAATTTATTTGTGTAAGGGAGGAAAATATATGGTTTTTAGGCAATGCCCTAGATGTCAAATGGTACATTTTTTAGTGGAAAATGGTGGTTTAGTGCTAGGGTTTGAATAAATATTTGGGGCAACAATATCTCTTGAAATTTTAAGCTTTTGTAGACCTTTTTGAAGGTGTTTTAGGCTTTGGTTGGCTTTGGTAAGGTTTGGAGTATGGGTTTCCAATAAACCTTTACCTAACTTGTGAAAGAAGAGGGTTTTGGGGTTTGTTATGTTAGAGGGATTATCACACACTAAAAGTGGAGGAATTGGTGGTTTCGTAGACTAGTTAATGTTGCGCAATGGTGTTTTGCATGTGATGGGAAGAATAAATGGGGGTTGCTTTGTTAATTTGGCATAATTGGACTTGTGGACAGTGTAGTTTACTTGTTTTGTGATTCTTTTTCAATCTCTTTGTGCTTCCATAGACCCATAACATATTTAGAAACCCATTTTGATCTACTAATACATAACAACAGTTTTGAAGAGGTTATTTTGGAAATTTTCTAAGAACAATAAACTTTCTACTAGAAAGGTCCTAAAATTAGGTCAATTTTGTGAAGCAACTATCAAGAAATCAACTCCAATCCATAAAATAAGCTTGGACAGGCTAGTGAGTGAGCTCACTATATTTTCAAGCTCACTAGCTTATCAATGCTACCACATTTTTCATACATTTATATGAAAAAATTATTGTCAAACAATTCAAATTCTTCGTTCATGCTTCCATTTTGATTCATGATTGTAAGATAGGTTGCACCTTTCCCCATGTTGCTAACTTAGCCTTGAATAAAGAGTCTTGTAACAGTGGAGATAATTGTTATAATCCCTTGTAGGTAGACTAATCAAGGAAACATTTAAAATATATCACAACTAAAAGTGATGAGGTAGGTTTAGTGTTGAGGTAAATTTATAAATAGAGATGAAAACCAAAATAATTTCTAAGATCTATCAATGTGGGAGGAGTATATTCCAATTTTTTACAGACATGTATGGAAAATTTGGTAACATAGACAAGGCAATTAGCTACTTGGTATAACTATTTGACAAAATACTTCAATGAAAGCTTTGGAGATTGGTATGCACATCCATAATAAAGGATTGAGAAATGATGTTTTGTTTTAATTCCTTAAAACATATGTCATATATATGTGTATACAAAATGTGGAAGCATACACAAGGTAAGTCAATTGTTTAATAAGAAAATGCCTCAAAGAGATGTGGTTTAAAAATGTAATTGGAAAGTGTATAGAATTGTGTAGTTTAAAATGTGCATTGACAACCTAAGGTTATAATGACAAACAAACAATGATCAACATGGAATATGCAAAATAACAAAAATGAAAGCAATCCATAATAGAATGAAAGAAAATGTGTAAAGACTTCACATACCTAGAAAACCAAAGTTTCAAATGGAGGAGTTCTACCCAATTATGTATCCTTAGCTTTTTCTTTCTTCAAAACTCCTCAACAATTTGACTTTTTCAAAAGCTTGTTCCTCTCCAAAATTTAATTACATATCAATTTTCACTGGAATTACAACTTGAATTGATATTATATGCCTTTCAATGTGAAAACTATTCTATTTCATGCAAAGGTGGTTGAAAGATCATGAAAAAGGAAGTGGAATGTGAAAAACATGCATGCACACTTCACAACATCATCAAAAAGCTACTTCTTGTCAAATCACATGCAAAATTAGGAGAAGGGTATGTGCAGGATCATCATGGAAAAAACAGGCCCTTAAGTGGCCAAAAATTCAGAAAAATTAGTGTTAGGCAACTTGACGTAAAAATTTGAATAAGTTATCTATATTATTTCAAAAATATGTAACAATAGAATCTGTAGAAAATTAAATTTAGTTTCTAAACTACTAGGTTTATTTAAAAATAAATAA
>VDFB02046117.1:21423-50268 GCA_007258455.2 Sequoia sempervirens | reverse complement strand
AGCCCCCTTTTTGGTAACCATCTTGGTGCACTTACCCTTAGGTCAATTTTGACTTTTGAGCAGGAAATTTTGGAATTTAAGTTTTTTTTTCTTCGTGTCGGCCTTAGGGATCGGATTTATGGGAAAATTAGGATAATTTCCTATAAAATAAAGTATCTAAACCCTAAATCATAACCATTCTTCATGATTTGTCCATCATTCTTCCATATCAAGTCAAGCAAGTTAGGGTTTTATCATTTCAAGTCATTAAGGTAACAATTTTAAGACATTCAAGGGAAGATTCTTCATGTTTTACTACAGAACTTCAAGATCAATCATCATGGAAAGATAATAACTCAATTATTGCATGCTTCATTACATTCTTTCTCCATTTTTGTTTAATTACCTAAAAGGGGTTTAACCAAGGCAAACCCCCATACCCTAACATTCAACATTTCTCTCTCTTTTCTTGTTTGTTTGTAGATTTAGACATCTTCGAGACTTGGAAATCATTGAGGATTGAATTTAAAATTTTTTCAAGCCATCTTTTCATTAGACAAGTCAAAATACCCTCAAAAAGTCACTTTCAAGCTTGAATTTGATAGTTTTAGAACCAGATACCTAGAGAAGCAGAAAGTGCAAACCGAAAGCTCTTGTTTCCACCTTTAATATTTATAAATTCAAAAGTGGACTCATTCTCCATGGGTAGTGAATGAAGTCCCACTTCCAGGCCTAATTTTGGTTTTCTACATTTTTGGATACCCATTTATCTAAAACGAGCTTTAGAACAGTTTCATAGAACTAGGATTGATTCACCTAGAATGGCGAATGAGTCCCACTAGGCCTAAAAATTAGGATCATCAAAATTTAACAATTCATTTCAAGTCTCCAAAAATTTTATAGGTTTTCCTCTTTAGTTTCATTCATTTATGTTGAAGTTTACTTTCATTTCTAGGTGTTTTTGCATTACACAATGTGTTTTCCAACAAGTTGTATTTCAATAGTTTTACATTAATAATCAATCCATTTTATCAATTTTTTGCATTTATATCATTGAATTTAGGCATAATTACATCATACATACCTTATTTTGAGTGAACCACCTCAATTTTTGGGTTCTATCTCTCTCCTTTTAGGTGAAAAACCCTAAGAGTGCAAGAGACTTACATAAACATCCTAAAATTGATGGTTCATTTTGGTGAACCTTCTTTTTGAATACCTTCCTTTTCTTATTTAGACATGCTAGATGAATCCCTTAAGGACCTCCTCTCACTAAGATCATCCACTAAGGATTTGACACAAACTGATGCATGCATCAATAATCATGATAATCATAATTGTTCTTATCTTGATATCTCTCCCAATGGTGATGAAGATATCTTGATGAAAGAAGACACAATCATTGAAGATCCTAAAATTATTGCTTGTCTTCCTTATCCTCCCCCTTTCAAAGACATTGTGACACGCAAAGTTGAAATCATTACCACTACCTTACCGAGTTCTCATTCATCTCCCAACACCTCCCTTGTGAAACTACTTTAGTGCATAAGGATGGGTATGTGCAGGATCATGATGGGCCAAAAAGTGGCAATATGATGGGTATGTGGTTGACAACTATTTTTTTACCCAAAATTGATGAAATGAAAAGGATTTTTAAAGGAGATTCTCAGCTTTCCACCAATATAAACTATGCTTTACTTTGAATTTAATAAGTAATTATTTTTCATTTTCTATTCAAATTACAACTAAAGTCTGATTGATAGGCTGATTGAAAAACATCTATAGCTTTCAAACAATATCACATTTTGGAATCCAAAACATCGTCACATTGTATGATTTGCATACTATAGGATTAAAAAAAAATTGAATTTCATGAAGTTTTGACCAAGTTAAGGTGGTAGGACATATGAGTTTTTATATTTTTTAAAAAGTTGTAATAAAAATTCATAATTAATTATTTAATTGGAAAAAAACTTACAAAAATATGCATCACATTGGGTCATGAGTCCTCTACTTATATCTAAAATCTTATAAAAAATTGTATCATTTTATTGTGGTTAGGGTGGTCAGACAGACATCTATTTCTTATTTTTTCCCTGAAATTTAAGTACCCCTGCATTGAAATTTTAAATTTTCACCAAATAGAATTTTTTTTATTTTAAACAAACCTAGCAGTTTAGAAAGTACATTCAATTTGCTACAGATTCCATTCTTACATATTTTTAAAATAATATAGATAACTTATTCACATTTTTACGTCAAGTTACCTAACTCTTATTTTACTAAACTTTTTGCCAATTAAGGGCCTATTTTTTCCATGATGATCCTGCACATACCCAAATCCAATCATTAATGATCATGACAAACACATTTTTATGGAGAATATGATTGAGAGCTATGAAAATCCTACTTCACCCACTCGAGAACATTCTAGGACATGAGGATGCAACTTTAGATAATCATGACAATCAACCCTTTTCTTCTCCTACTATCTTCTCTACACATGGAGAAGATATTTTAGTGTTAGAAGATATTGTGCAGGAAGATCTCTTTCAAAAAAAAAATCCAATCATTGGTAACCATGAAACTCCTAGTTATCCTTCTCTTGATTCCTCTCCTATGAGTGATGAAGCTATCTTTCCAAATCCAACTTTGTCATGTGATGAACCTATTATTTGTCACTTTTCTAAAAGCTCTCCTCCTAGGGTTGATATTATGGCACATAAGAATGATACCTTAGAGAAAAAAACCAACCAAACAGAGCCTTCTTCTCATATCACCTCTATTAATACTCAAAAAAATTCAATCATTAATCATACCCCTATGTGTGTTGAAGTTATTTTTGCCACACCTAAGAATGCTAACATTCTTTACCCACCCCAGCACAATGCTTTGTACCAACCAAGTTACAATTACATTACTCACCTATATGAAAAAGCGTATACAATCATGACCAACCTCAAACCAAAAAGACTTATGAAGCAACATGAGCAAGGATGTGATGCTATAGAACAAGGTCCCCATACCCCCATAGAGCCTAAAACACAAAAACCAAATCATGGTCTTCATGATTGTCCTTTCATAGAAATCAACCCATCCAACAAACGTTCACTCACAATCAATACTATCACACAAGATTCTTCCAAGAAAAATCTGACCTTGATACATCCTAAATTGATAGATATCTCATTAAGCATGTATCAAGTAGAAACTTTTCTTCCTTATCCACATAAATAACATTAGTTGTTGCTCCTTTCCATGCAATAGTTGTAAGATCATAGCATACTCACTATTGCATATTTTGCATCCATTGCAAAGGGCAGCATACCATCATCCATTCCAAGCTCACCCTTGTCTTGCACTAAGTGGGGGAAAAGGGTTAGAAAGCCTTATCCCTATATGTCACTTGCCATTGTCTCTTTTGACTAATCATTAACCTTTCATGAATGTATAAGATCAAGCTCAAGATGTGGATGACATGTCTTAAGATAGAATCGCATGTGACATACTCTCTTTCTTCATGACACAGCTTATCAAAAATATATGAGTTGGCATATGGATTTTTGAATAAGATCTCATATTCTCTTCTACTTTAAAGCAATTTCTCATAGAATAGTGTGTAGCAATTGCTTTAAAGTGGGGGAATACATAGACAACATGTTTTTGTAAATTTCATGGCATGATTTACTTTTTCTTGTGACATTTCCTCTCCTTGGTGGTGTCATTGGGTTTGATGCCTCCTAAGAGTGTATGATCAACTGAAGTGGCCTAATGCAAACAAATAATCCCATGGATAATGATCTGACAAGGGAATAATGATCAACTAAAGTGGCCTGATGCAAATGAGGCATCCCATGGATAATGATCTGACATCCTGACTTATCCTCTCTTGGAGACATTAGGCACAATTCTCCCTAAGAAGACCTTACTTGAACAAAGAAAAATTTCCTTTAGCAAAATTATTTACATACTCAAAAACATTTACAAAAATCATTACATTGTGGTTCCTTATCAATGTTATTAGGAGCATAACTTTGGTATGATTTGTATAATGAGAAGCCAACACACTGGCATGACTTTCTCATTATATAGTGGGAAGCTAACACATTGGCATGAATTTCTCACTAAACCACTTCTTTGGGACATCTCACCCCATAAACGACTTGATGTTTTGTGGCCGCAAAGTGAGCACATCTTTTCCACCCCATTCTTCTTTCCTTTAGTTATTTCCATTGCATGATTATGTATCTTGTTGGTTTGAATTAGGATCTTGGATCTTGGGGGCTTGACTTCCTTCTTGATCTTTGTCATCCTTTGTCATCTACATCTATACACTCAGATCTCTCTTGAATGTCTACTTTAGTGTGAGTTTGAAGCAAGCTCATCCTCTCACTAAAGTGGGGGCTAAATGTACAATAGAAAAAAGGAAACTTGCTTGATTTGAGAAATAATTGATGATAAATTGGACATAATAAATCCTTGATTTGTTGTTGAGAGATGTTTTTCCATATCCACACTAGATCTTGGACCCTTTCAAATGCATTTAATGATGTCTTGTAAAGGTTTTGTAAAGTGTTGGTCTTGCCAACTAGGCCTTCTCAACCCATCCTTAGCCTAAATGAGCACTATAGGCATGGGTGGTGCATCCAATTATCTTAATTAGAGTGAAATTCTACCCATCCCACTAGTTTATTAATTAGGTTATGCCCCAGCCCCCATTGAGAGCCACTCCCCCTACTAACAACTAGAAGACCCAACACATCAAATAGGGCAAAGCCAACTTGCACGAATCTCCAAAACCACAAGAACGTACACATAAGGAGAAGCATGAACCATCCTATTATACCATAGAAAAAAGGAAACTTTCTTGATTTGGGGAATAATTGATGATAAATGGGACTTAATAAATCCTTGATTTGTTGTTGAGAGGTGTTTTTCACATCTGCACTTGGTCTTGGACCCTTTCAAATGCATTTAATAATGTCTTGTAAAGGTGTTGTAAAGTGTTGTAAAAGACTTTCACACTTTTCTAGACTTAATAAACCCATTTTCCCCTAATTCAACATTATAAAAGGTATTTAAATACATCCTCACATCAATCTCGAAGTCTTTTAAAATAAACTTAATGTTAATCTAGTATTGTAATGTGTCCTACACATTCACACTAGATGTTGTTCCTTCCTAGGTTGTGTGGACCTCATTTTAATGTTGTAAAGTGTATTTAATCACACTTTCACATTGAATTTTGTGTCCCAAGCCCTAATTAGCCTTCACATCATCACTAATATGCCCCTATTAACCCATATTGTGCATCTCGAGGTAATATTTGATGAAATAACTAACATAGACATCATATAAACCTTATTTTCTTATCTCCCAAGAACTGAACTAGAAAATGGGCCCCATTGGGACTAATTATCCATCTGTGGTAAATGAGTCCTTGCTAGGTGGGACTAATTCACCCAAGGTGGTGAATGAGTCCCATTTGGGTCAATTTTGACTTTTGAGTGGGAAATTTTGGAATTTAAGTTTTTGTTTCTTCATGTTGGCCTTGGGGATCAGATTTATTGGAAAATTAGGATAATTTCCTATAAAATCAAGTCTCCAAAACCTAAATCATAACCATTCTTCATGATTCATCCATCATTATTCCATATTAAGTCAAGCAAGTTAGGGTTTTATCATTTCAAGTCATTAAGGTAACAATTTTTAGACATTCAAGGGAAAATTATTCATGTTTTGTTATAGAGCTTCAAGATCAATCATCATGGAAAGGTAATAACTCCATTATTGCATGCTTCATTACATTCTTTCTCCATTTTGGTTTAATTACATAAAAAGGGTTTGACCAAGGAAAATCCCCATGCCCTAACATTCAACATTTATCTCTCTTGTCTTGTGTGTTTGCACATCTAGACATCTTAGAGACATAGAAATCATTGAGGATTACATTGTAAAGTTGTTCAAGTCATCTCTTCATTAGATAAGTCAAAATACCCTCAAAAAGTCACTTTTAGGCCTAAATTTGATAGTTTCAGAATCAGACACCTGGAGAGGTAGAAAGTGTAGACCGAAAGCTCTTGTTTCCACCTTCGAATATTTAGAAATTCAAAAGTTGACTCATTCACCAGAACAGTTTGATAGAACTGGGACTAATTTTCCCAGAATGGCGAATGAGTCCCACCAGGCCTAAAAATCAAGATTAGTAGCATTTCACAATTCATTTCAATTCCCTAGCAAGTTTATAGGTGCACCTCTTCAGTTTCATTCATTTCTATTGTAGTTTACCTTCATTTCTAGGTGTTTTTGCATTACACAATGTGTTTTCCAACAATTAATAATCAATCCATTTTATCATTTTTTTGTATTTAAATCATTGCATTTAGGCATAATTACATCATGCATACCTTAGTTTGAGTGAACCACCTCAAATTTTTGGTTCTATCTCTCTCCTTTTAGGTGAAAAGTCCTAAGAGTGCAAGAGATGTACATAGAACATCCTAAAATTGATGTTTCACCTGCACACAAAATCAACCATAAAATTGAGTAAATAGTGCATGGCTAACCACCCCCCCAATAACACATTTCAAGTATCACATCAACCAAATTCAAGGGTTAACATAAACATTTAACCAATAATACAATTCCCCAAGCCTCTAGAAGACTCGCAATTTTGTAAACACAAAAAGACTTTAATTTTGAACAACAATAATACTCCAATATCCAACTAGTAAACATATTACATTTTATAAACAAACAATTTTGATAATATAATCAAGGATATAGGGTGGATTTACAGTTCAACCATTACATGATTACCAAGAATTAATCTTAACAAAATATAATCTGTTTTCCATATAAACCAATCTTTCATTTATTTAAATACAATTACATCAATTCTTATAAATTTCTCCCTCATTTCATTTATTTTTCTATCATGATCAATTAATAGTAGAGGAAACTTAATGTTCTTTATTTATTTCATAATATATATGCATACATGCATATAAATACCTATGTATAACACATATACAGAAATATATATATGTACATGTCTATAGATATGTACATATAGATATATATATATATATATATATGTACATATGTATATGTATATATATATAATGTATATATATATATATATGTACATATATATATACATATATGTATATATAAGTATCTATATATATATATAAATATATACATATTTCAGCATAAATATATACACGCATATTCATATATCTATATACATATGCCTTTATATTATCAAAACCAAATTTTTGTCTTTAAATACAGAATGCAGATTTTAGACTTATAATATATATATTACAAAGCCAAATTGAACATCTTTAGTTCCTTCAAATAACACAAAGAACACAACCAACAAATTCACTCACCATTTAAATTATTGGCATTAAATGCCCAAATTACATTTAAAAATATTGAATTCCATCACATACTAAACAGTCATCGATTTATATATAATTGACTACCGCATAACACATATAATGAATACTCAAAGAGTTAAATGTAAATTCAATATAGTTTCAAGTTTTAAATCAATTCAAATATCAGGCACAAATCATCAGTAATAGAAGGAAAGTGTCCATTAGATATATACATATGTTTTCATTGAATGAGAGGCAATGAAGGATTTCAAGTGTTGCACTTAACACAGACCATCGAATTCTATAGGGAGATGTGAGGAATATAAAATGAAGGGAGTTTTAGCTAAAGGACAATTGATTGAATGACCTCCATTATACAGAGGCGGTTCCATAGGTTACTTATTTTTTCCAAAACCAAAAAAGATAGTGAATGTTCATCATTTAGTTCAATAAAAAGAAACTAGCAGCATTGGGAAAATTCCATGCAAGGGAATCAAAGCCAAGATTAAACAAACAGAAGCTTCCAACGAATAGACATGCAGCACCTGTAGCCCAATTTTTCACTAAATACTACAACATGTGAATGGAACGGGTATTCATATAGCAAGCGGATTCCCTATCATTCATAACACAAGCAGCACTAAGATGACAAAGGAAACAATTATCCAAGGTAAAAAAGAGACTTGCATACTCAATATGCAACCAATTTAACTAGAAAAAAGAGTCGATACAAATCCCGGTAGCCAAGAGGTTTACAAAAACTGAGTTTTAAAACAAATATAGTGCCGCATGCGATGAGAGTACAATATCTACTAAATAATAAAGGAAAATGAATTAGATTCAAATATCCTCACAGTGAATTCCCAACAGTATAATATAATCTTGGTTAAAGGTCTCAAACCATAAAATAAACAAAATAGAACAAACACACAGGGTATGCAGTGGTTCAGCTAATCACTAGGGTTAGCACTAACTGAAAGATTAACAATAGGATGGGCTCAAGAACTTTCAAGTAAATGCAGCCATAGAATACACACCAATGAATTCTTGGAAAGTCTTCAAATATTTCAAGCAATTACCAATGGTAGGAGTAAAATAAACATAACCACATGGAATACAAGATAAGCATGAAGCAATATGTTGGGAGTATTGTAGCAACAATAAGAAATACGTTTACTAATTGCTCCAATTCAAACCCAAATAAATACAAGCACATTTTGTTCCAAAATAGCATCCAATATTCAAGCATTTATTCCAAAAAAGAGAAGGCGATTACAAGAAAATGGAACCTGAAATAATTTTATCAACTGAGATGAAAGTTGATGTCGAGTTTGAATACCAAAGTTGCAACTGCAATCCTCCACCAAACCACAGTGCTACAATTTCCACAGACAATTTCTTCCTACAATCAAAAGCCTCTTGAAAACCCCCCACAAGAAAGTCTCTAAAAGCCAGAAAATTTTCCCAAAAGAGAGCAACAAGATAAGTTTTCTAGAAAAATGTGAAAATCCCCCTTTTTTTTTTAGCAAACTAACCAATTTATTAGCCACTCCACTATGTCTGTTGTTGCATGCAACATTTCTTTAAATTAATTAGTTTATTTAATTTATCATCTATAGCTCACTACCACTTCTCCAACATGTTTAAAAACATACCCTTATTTATTTGCACATGTAATAAATCGACTTTAAGATATTTTATTTATTAATTTAATCTTTCATTTTAATTTTGTTTGTACAAATATATTTATTTTAATATTTCTATATTAAAATGTAATCTTAATTTATTTAAACCAAATAAAGGCATTAATAATATTTATTTATCAAAACCACAATCATATTAAAGCATTTATTTTAATTACCAAAATTCCTTTTAACTTCAATAACTTTATTTTAATACAATAATCAATCAAAACACTAATCAACCCAATTTAAATCAAATGTACAAAATACCAAGCAACACCTAAGCTCACAACAAAGACAAAAAACAAGACCACAACAATAGAGATGAACCATATCACATTTGAACAACACTACCAGGGTGTGACAATAGATACTCATCCTCATCAAGGATCATGGCTCAACAAGGGACCGAATGTTATCTCCATCAATGGTTTTTATTGGGTTTAAGGCATGCTCAAACCTAACAATTCAGGTGGAGTTGATGGATGGTACCTGCAACTTGCAACAAACTACACAGTCGAGCATATACATAGTCATACAAACAAACACACTATGAGATGAAAATCGTAGCATCACAGGGAACTTAGAAGTGAGTGATGCAACACTGTTCCCCTTCACCAAAATACATCAATGTACAAAAATCAAATGCTAACAAGGTAAAAACAATCATCAAATATTCACATGATACACATAACAAGATTAATCTACATAATCCATTAAATCCATATAGTAGTCCTAGCATAAGCATAAAACATTAGTGATAAAAGTATCATCAACTATCATCATATCAGTGAATCCAACATCAAGCAAAGTATCAAAATTTCTCAATCCAAAACAACTGTCAATCTATAGATAGCAAACTGAGGGGCACTATATTTTATCTCCATGTTAATTATTGTATTTGTTCTTATTGCTAAATAATACATTGGAACAACTCCCATGATACAATTCAAGAATTCTCCCTGTGGAAGAATTTTAGAGAGTGGGGAAGTAATCCAATTTTCCTCTTTTACACGAATCTGGAGGCAGAGCACTAGTAAGACAATTCTATAATATATCCATGGCACTAAAATCTGACAAGCTCCCTTGAATCTAGGGCACCAACCCAGTAATACTATTAGTGTATAGATACAACTTCTTGAGATATAGGAACTCCCAAAACTCATTGGGTATTGACCTAGAAAGTTGGTTTTCATAGAGATAAAGAATGACCAAATTTCTCAAGTTTGCAAGCTCAGAGAGACTACCATTGAAAAAAATTGAAGAGGCATCAAAATTCATCAAAGAAGTGAGGTTCCCAAAACCTCAAGGGATCCCTCTTGCAAGAAAATTATGCCACATATCCAACTCATAAACCTTGGAAAGTCTTGTGATTTCTTTTGGTATAGTTCCATTTAAGTGGTTGGAAGAGAGTTCTAGATCAACCAGCTTTGTAAGATTACCAATGGATGGTGAAATGGTTCCAAACAAGCTAATATTGGCTAACAAATAAAGAATATTCAGTTCTTTGATGATATATATCTCTTGAGGTATGATGGTGGGATCTAGAGGATTGTTTCCCAAACATAATGAATGCAAACTAGACAAGTTTTTTGTTAGTGTAATTAATATTTAATTTCACTTGCATAAATTTACTTAGGTAATATTTTAATTCCTAGGTTAATTATTCTCATCCTTATCTTATTGAGCTATCTTGTTGCTCAAGATAATATTAGGGTTAGGCACACTTTTCTTTTATAAAGAAAATCATCTCATGTAATTATGAATTCCTGAATAATAATATTTTGCACATCTTTTTGCAAAGCTCTTGCTTTTTTTTTATTTTTCTCTTTTGTGGAAGGTTATTTTTTGGTTTGTATGTCTGATCTTGGTTCTAACATGGTATCAGAGCCTTGATTTTGCAGCCCCTTCTCAATATTTTGGAGAATTTCAATGCAAAGCATGTTCGGGGTTCCTCGAGGGTTTTATTCCTTGAACATATTTATGGAGAATATTAGATTAGTTTGGAGTTTTCCATTGGATTCAAAGAGCTTGAAAATTTTAGAAATGGCTTTTATTTCATTCATTTTGGTCATTGTTTGCCAGATCTGCGAGGGTTTCAAGCTCGATGATTTTTCTAAGAGATTTGGGGGTCGCCTAATTTTCAGATCACTTTGCGCCAAAATGGACCTCGTCGTTGGATTCACAACACCCAAAAACCCCTATTTTCATATAAAATTTGTCCAATTTGGACACAGTCGACTGGGGAGGCAAAAAAAATTGTCTAAGGGCCATATGGTCCCCAGGCACTTTTTTCGAGGCACCATTTTTGAAAAATATCAAAAAAATGGTGGAGATTTTTGTGCTCACCATTCAAATCCATCTTGCCACCCATTTGCCACCTGGTGGCCATTACCGAACCACCGCCAACAACAAAAACCGCCAGTCTGCTGCTCCCTGCAGTTAGCCCCCGCAGCCTCTAGTGGAGATCACATGGAGAACCGAGGGCCCAAGCTCCTGCCCCTGGCCATTCGTAGCACCCACCCCAGTCACATGGGTGATCAAGGGATCTTCACCCAAGAGCCTACCACTAGCCCCTTGGTCCGCCCAGGTGACCAGGGGCTTTAGTTTTTAGCCCCTGAGGGCTCTTGGAGGTCTACTTGGGTAGATTCATAGCAGTTTCACGGAATCGGTCATAACTTTTGCATACGGCGTCATTTTTTCACAAACAAGATATCATCAGAAAGCTGGTTCTGAGCTCTACGTAATAGTGTAGGACTATTTTTTTGGTTTTTGGCTTTTTATGCCTTTTTCAGCCTTGTAAGTCACATATTATTGTTTTCACTCCAGGAGACATATATTTTGACTCGCTTATCTGTTTTTCACCATTCTTGCGGCATTGGAAAGCTAGCTATTGTAATAAATGAACTGAGATAAAGTTCCATCAGGGGTGTTTCTTGCATAATAATCTAATTAGAGTGTGCATGCACTTTGATCTCCATCTTCATCTTGTTTTGATGGAAACTTGCATGGGTTATCTGGTTTCTTAGTTTCTTTTGGCCACATTCTTGCTCTTGCTTGACACATATTAGATTCACATCGATTCACACTTTAGATTGAGAGTTTATGGTTTTTGATCCGCATTGGTTTAGATCTTTCTTAGTTTGAGGGCCATGTTTTTATGGTTAATGTTCCAGAGTCTTTATGGTACTTGTTCCCATGGAATATTTGTAGTCTCAATTTGGCATTGACATCAAGATACACAGTTTCTAGATTCTGTCATCATTTCATCTATTGTTGCTTCACAAATTCCAAGGTTGTTCCAATTTGTGAGTTTTCCAGTGTTCCATGGCATCGGGTTTGCTATCACATTATTATGATTCCATTTTTGGTTTCATGTAGACAGAAGTATCTTTCCTTGCTTGTCAAATTGCGATTCCAGTGTTACTCCATAGTGTTCTTCTTTGCAGCAGTCATCTCATTGTAGGGGGGTTTTTTTCCACTAGGTTTTCCTTCTCTACCTCATTATTGCATTTGTACATGGGTACCTGATCAAGCCTTGTTGTCGGGACCCATTCATGCTTTCTTGCATTCATCTTAGTTTTAGGTGCATGCCTTTTTTTAGTCTCCCTAAGTTGCACTTATGGGGGGTGCTAGTGTAATTAATATTTAATTACACTTGCATAACTTTACTTAGGTAATATTTTAATTCCTAGGTTAATTATTCTCATCCTTATTTTGTTGAGCTATCTTGTTGCTCAAGATAAGATTAAGGTTATGCATACTTTTCTTTTATAAAGCAAACCATCTCATGTAATTATGAATTCCTGAATAATAATATTTTGCACATCTTTTTGCAAAGCTCTTGCTTTTTCTATTTTTCTCTTCTGTGGAAGGTTATTTTTTGGTTTGCATGTCTAATCTTGGTTTCTAAGATTATTTCATTTATACTTGGGTACCTAATCAGGCCTTGTTGTCGGAACCCATTCATGCTTTCTTGCATTCATCTTAGTTTTAGGTGCATGCTTTGTTAGTCTCTCTAAGTTGCACTTATGGGGGGTGTTAGTGTAATTAATATTTAATTACACTTGCATAACTTTACTTAGGTAATATTTTAATTCCTAGGTTAATTATTCTCATTCTTATCTTGTTGAGCTATCTTGTTGCTCAAGATAAGATTAGGGTTATGCATACTTTTCTTTTATAAAGAAAATCATCTCATGTAATTGTTTTTTCCTGAATAATATTATTATTTGCACATCTTTTGCAGAGCTCTTACTTTTTCTGTTTTTCTCTTCTGTGGAAGGCTTTTCTGGTTTGCATTTCAGATCTTGGTTTCTAACATTTTTATTTTTTTTTGCAAAAAAAATATTCAGTTCTTTCATGCTATATATCTCTTCAGGTATGATGGTGGGATCTAGAGGATTGTTTCCCAAACATAATGAATGCAAACTAGACAAGTTTGTGACAGAAAGAGGAAATTTACCAAAAAAATTGTTATAACCTATAGTTGTCCCATTGTAGAGAAATCTGGTAGAGACCCCATCAATGAATTAGTTTTGAGATTCAATATTTCCACCTGAATGTAGTTCTTCCAAAACACATCTACAATGCTTTGATACAGAGAATTTTTACCCAGCTAAATAATTTTTAAGGTACTAAGGCCACAGAGGGAAGAAGGAATAGGACCTATTAGCCCTATATTGTCCATATGGATAAAAGTAACCAAACTTGCGTTGTTTAGGTGATTTCATTCCATTGGAAAGGAGAAGTAGAAGAAATGTCCTAGTTGTGCAAATAATTTGTTGGATCTTGGGCCCTCCTCTTCATACATCTAATATTATTCTAAATTCCTCATCTTCTGCATAACAAGAACCCAACAATGTGATTACCAAGAAGACAATACTGAAAGTCAGAGCCATGCCAAAAATCTCTCGATAAGAAGAAAAATTAGAATTTGTAAGAAGAGATTAGTGGAGGTCCATGGATATAACTTGTTTCTAAGTTGCAAGTATAGGCTTGGGTGGTGCAGACGAAGCGAAACCATCAACGTGTACTGTTAGATGGTTGACTACTTTTAATTACATCGAAGGTGTGTCCCATTTGAAAATGGCCAAACCGATTTGTGAAATCAATGGCTAAGAAATGAGGAAAAGCAATGCAAAATGGTTCAAAGAATCTTCTCCATTTAATTTTTCTCGTAATCCTAGCCATGAAATACTCCATTTCAAATTTTTAGTTCTGTTCATCTTTGTCACTGTTATTTACGCCGCCATACACAAGTTTTTGTTGAAGAGATTTTATGGAAGGATCCTGTAAAGTTCAATAAAAAATTGTTTAAAATTTGGGAAGAGTTGTTGCAGCCCTAAATGGTGATGAACAAAAAATAAACTTCAGGCTAGCTTGTATTGCCCATGAAAGGAAAAATCTATATATTTATTTCATTACGTGTTGTTTGGCATGACTTTTTTATTTTAAGATAGTTTTTAAAATTTAAATTCTAAATATTAAATTTAAATAACTTTATATTTTTAATATTTAATCATAAAATATTAAAATTAGTTATTCAATTTTAATTAAAGTTTTTTATTAATTTTTATTTAAATAAATTAGACTTATTTATCAAATAATAAAGTTTTTAAATTTTAATATTAACTATTAAATTTTTTATTTAATTAAATTAGTCTTATTTATAAAATTAAAAAAAATTAATTAAATGAAATAAGTCTCATTTATCAAATGAAAAACTTATTTGAAGAATATTATAGAATTATTTTTAAAATATTTATTTAAAATAATATTTTTTACAATTTAATATCTTTATTATTTAAAAAAATAATAATTGATTTATTTTATATTTTAAGATAAATAGGATTTTTTGAAGGATATTATAAAAAAAGTGTTTAATTTGAAACTATAAAACTATATTGTAAATTTTATTTAACTTCTTCCTCTTACATTCAATCTTTTGTTTTTTTCAAGAAAATAAAAGTATGTGTACAATTATAATTGTTCGTCCACTAGCAACCATTCTCGCTCATGAGGAGCAAGGGAGGAGAACAAGAGCATGGTAGGGGAACACACCAAAGGGAGGATCCAAGTCACAGATGATGGTGATGGTGGTTTTGAGATTGGACAACAAGGGTTGCCATTAAGGGCTAAGACTACACCCCTCATCATGATTGAGGTTGATGGGGTGATTGTTTAAGATTCATGTATGATATTGTCTTGGTTAATTGTGTTGTTCATGTTTATAGCATTCTCTTTAATGCAAGCTAAATAAAATAAGATGGAAGATTGCAGATCTCAACTTCTACAAACAAATCTTACCTATTTTTACTTCAACGAGACTACTCATATTTCCTGCATCTATCACAAACAAAAATCCATTTAAACAAAAAATATAAATCAAACAAAATATTTGAACACAACTCCAAAAAAAACCAAAATAACTAAAATTTCCCACCTCTTTGGCGTACCCATTGCATGCCAAAGTGAAATTGCTAGTATATTTAAATATATTTGTTTAGGTGAGGTATAAAATCATTAGATAGTGGTTATTTTAAAATAGTTTAATATAGATGAGGTGTAAAATTAATATTAACTTTTTGACCGTTGAACAAAATGATTGTCACTTTAAGTAGATTATGGAGAGTAGATAATCCTATATTATCTTAGATGTCAAAACATTTATACATTGACACAACTTAATAAGAGTGAGTAGGACTTTTATAATTAATTTTTTTTTTTCTAGAAATATGTAGGAATGTTAACTTTTTGAAAAAATTTAGATAAGGAAAAGTCTTATAAAATTTATTAGTTATTTATTTCTACTTTAACTTAAAAAATAATTTTGATTTTCATGTAAGTAGTAAAGTATTAACTAGGAGATCTTGTCTAACTAGATTTATAAAGTTAACACAATGTAACTAATATTATCTACATGTATTTTACAAGTTTAGTTTAAATGATTTAGGTACAAATTATATCATTAGGTCATATTGTATGTGTGTATTGGTAAATTAGCATTCCCATGCTATTTTTCATTTAGTTATGTAACCATCTTAATGGAAATGTCTTGATGCAATGACATAATTAACAAGTGGAATTCTCTTGTGCTAAGTTTATTGCATGGATAAATCCCTATCCATCTTCATTTCACTTCATTACCCTTATTCTCATATGTTTGCTACCTACTCGTCCTTATTTCATCCCAATTAGCACTTATTTCCATACATTTTTTCTCTACCTTAGAGATCACCACCAGATTCATGTAGATCATTTCCACATGGCTTGGAAATGATACATGTCAATTTTAAGGCTCATTTAAGAATGATCCTTAGATTCCAAGACATTGAATTTGAATTAAAACTTTATCAACATTTTCTATTTTTGAACTACAAACCAACTTAGCACATGTTGTTATGTCATGGTATTTAAAGACATTGAATGAGCATTTAATTTTGTAGAGGAGAATTGTCATGCCTAAAACTTGCATGAAGGGAAAACACACAACTAATTTTTTTTTTTTAATTAAACACATATA
Organism: Sequoia sempervirens; assembly: GCA_007258455.2. NCBI lineage: Eukaryota > Viridiplantae > Streptophyta > Pinopsida > Cupressales > Cupressaceae > Sequoia > Sequoia sempervirens. The sequence goes on along the minus strand of VDFB02046117.1, from coordinate 33,694 downwards.
ACCCTAACCATTTGCATCTATACACACACATAGCCACTAGTTAGGTGCACTAAATGCAGATGGACACACGCCACGTCATAGCCAACCTATTGCCTAAGAATGGGGTGCAGGAATAAAATACATTTTTGTGCATGGCCTCTCACGCACACTCTCTCTAGAACATTGAGTTGACACTTAACCTAGGTGATGAAGTAACTAGGTTAGAACGTAAGAGTATAATTATTGTTTTATCTATTTTCATGTAACAGTATTATTGTTTTGGAGATGAAGGAAACGATGTCAACTTTTAGAGATGTCAATTATATTATCGTCATTTATTATTATTGATGTCACCTAACTTTAATTTACATCAAAATTAATTCATTTGATGCAATTCTCAATGATTGACCTATTAAAGATATTAATATAATTCTAATGCAACAGTGTTAGGACTGTTGTTAATGTAAAATGTTATCACTCCTTTTTACATATATGTATATATATAATTATTATAGATATCAATAAACTTTATAAGAAAATTATACATATATAATTAAATTAATCTTAAAGTTATAATTCAAATTATCTTTAATGAATAATCCTTATAAGATAAATTATATATAATTAAATAAATCTTTATAATTTAAATTAGCTTTAACAAATAATCCTTATATAATTAAATTAATCTTAAGGATGTAATTTAAATTATATATATAAATATGAGCACTCTTTAAAGGAGAATTAAAAGGAGAGGTACACGTATTTAGGTTAGACTCATTTAGAGTATTTTTAAGTTTAAAAAGGTAATGCTTATATTATTCAAAATCTAAAAACAAAACACATGCCATAAGTGAATTTTCCTAGTGAAGACATATAGATTCCTAATAAAAGCCTTATTTTGGCCTTATCTGATTTAGATTTTGAACTTGCAACTACTCCAAGGAATTTCGTTGGGTTTTGAAATTAAGTTACTTTATACATATTTTTCCTTGTGTGCTAGCTTATGGAAACGAAACCAACGGAGATTATCACAGGTCATCTTATATTTTATAACTAAGATAGTGGTGACCTATTCAAATTAGGTATTTACTTTATGTTACGTTATTTATTCTTCTATATGAGCTATCGCTTGAAAAGTTAGATACGAGTTTAATTGATGCCGATTTTTTTTGAACTGTTTTCAATGGTAATTTCCAGCGGAATTATTTTTTCATTTATATGAAAACGAATGCTTTATATTTTGCTAGTTAATATTCTATAGCATTATAAAACAATTGCTTATGTTTCACCTAACTGCTATTTATTACTGTTGTCAGAGTCCCACTCGCGCAATCACAGAGGAATACAGAATACTTCCCCCCTTAAGTTTCTCTAAATCTTGACAGAATCTGTTGCTATGCCTGCATTAATGTTGCCTAATGAGTGAAAAAAAAACTAGCGCCACTAAAAAAATAAAAATAAATGGATTTATATATCCAAGAGGAAAATTGACCATCTACTAATTAAAATTTATTATCACCTGGAGGTTAATAGCAGCAAGAAAAAAAAAATTCACTCCACACACTAATATTAATTTACTGGCAGCAAAGTAAAAGTTAATGAATTAATCTTCTTTAAGCTGGAGTGGTGCCCAAATCAGGGAGCGATTAAATATTATTATTACTTCCTTAGTTCTTACTATTCTTAAAACTAAAATATTTTAGATGTATTTATCATGATGAACAAAACATAATAATTAGGAGCAGCACAGGTAGCAAAATTTACTTTAAGCCAGAGGATTGGGTGAATAAAAGTTTTGAAGGTCGGTTATGAGAATTAATTGGGAGAATCTAATAGATTTCTTGAGGGCAATAATTTAATGCCTTACCACTAAAGAGGGTAAACGCCATTACCGTCAATAAATTATGAATATGATGCTTCCGCAGTAATGCAGACAACTCTACTCTCATTTACAATGATAGTGAAATGACATAGCGTGCTGCTAGCACCAGCATAGGTAGAAAGTTTAAATTCTTATTAATGCAGTGGTCAATCGGCAGGAATTACTAGGCTCAACAAGAAAATTAAATTCTATGACAATTGAGCGACAGTCTCCCACGCGCAGCTTTGGAACACGCAAACTGTTACTTAAACTATAATTCACAAGTTCTATTGGTGATCAGCAGGAAGCACAAAGGAAAGAATGGGAGAAAGTGAAAACAGCAAGAAATGAAGGAAAGTGGGCATGGTTGAAGAATGGGAAAGCCCAAATTGGTGATCGTTTTTCAAACAAGAAATAGGAATTGGGGGCCCCACAGGAATACTTACGTGTTGTAAGTTGGAATTGTAGAGGATATCCATGGAGAAGAGGACCTGGATTGGGGCCCATAGCAAAGGGTAAAGATATTATCATTCTTACTGAAACACATGAGCATGAAGGCTGCAAAGTCCCAGATTTTGAAGGATATAAGAAAGTCTCAGTTTGGAACAAAGGGAATGAGTCAGGCAAAGGTTATGGTGGAGTTACAGTGCTAATAGGTGAGAAATGGCAGGGAATTGTTGAATTCGAAAAAGAAGACGCAAATATACAGTACATATGGCTGCAAATAACAGAAAATGGGGTGACTTTCAGATTGGCTGCTTGTTACTTTGCTCCAAAAAATTCTAAGTTCTATAAGAAGAGAAATTTAGACAATGAAGACCCGTATGCCTCACTAAAAAGAGACATATCTATTTTCAGCGCACTTGGAGATGTTGTCTTAATGGGTGACTTTAATGCAAGGACAGCTAATAATCAGTCTCTTCAGCTGAGCAGGGATGAAAAAGGGGAGAACAATCCTTTATGGTTAGAGGAAGGTGGAGATCAACATTGGGAAAGAACATCCCAAGATGACAATGGGGATGTGACCCCGTTTGGGACTGAATTACTTGGGCTTTGTAGTCTGTTTGGCATGGTTATTTGTAATGGGATGAGAGATTGGCCAAAGTCGGGGGGTATCACTTGCAAAACGTATAATGGTCAAAGTGTGGTGGACTATGTGATTTGCTCTCAAGGTTTTGTTTCTAGATTGCTAGAGTTTGATATTGAGGACTGCCCTATTGGGATGAAATCTGACCACTTACCTCTTCTGGTTAAACTCCGCATGTCCCCAATCAGCCAACACATTAAACAGGTTCAGCACATGCAAAATAAAACCCTCCCCAAGGGTAAAATCCTCTTGAATAAAGAAAATAGAGAAAGATTTAATGCTGTTCTTAAACAGCATTTCCATGATTTAAAAAACAACGGAGAGGTCAAAGCGACAAAGGATGGGGACATCCACATTCACAGCAATTCGCTGATCCCAATAATTCACAAGGCTTTAAATGCATGCAAAAGGTCCCACCCCAAGATGAAGGCTACAAACACTTTCCCGGCAAATCCTTGGTATGATGAAGATTGTAAGGCAGCCAAGAGATCACTAAAAAAGAAAGGAATGGACAAAGAGTACAAGAAAAAATATGAAAAATTGGTGCAGTCAAAAAAATATGATTATGTAAATGAAAGAAGGAAGGAGCTAATCTCGCTTGGAAAACAGAACCCTAAAGGTTTTTGGAGAGAATTGCAGCAAAAGAAAAAGAGGACTGAAAACAGTATTACAGATGGCCAATGGCTAGAGTATGCTAGGCTTCTTTACGAGCGGGTTCATGAGAAAGACCATCCACCTGTTATTAACACATCAATGGAACTATTCACTGTGGATGATATCAAACAAGGAATAAAGAATTTAGCAAGTGGTAAAGCACAGGACATAGATGGGTTGCAGGCTGAATTCTTAAAATGGGGGATCGAGACTCTTGCTCCTTACATAAAAAGAATTTTCAATAATGTCAATCAAGAGGGATTTCCTATGGAGTGGACCACTAGTGTGGTCATTCCTCTATTCAAAAGTGGTGATATCAACAATCCATCTAACTACCGTACGATTATGGTCAATCCTATCTTTGGCAAGCTCTTTGGGAGCATGATTGAACGTAGGATCAGCAGTTGGGCAGAAAATGAGGGCAAAAGAGCAAAGGGACAGGCAGGCTTTAGGTCAAGACACTCTACCATTGATCACTGCATCACCCTTAGGCATTTGGTTGAGAAAGTTTGGAACACTCAGGGCGAGGAAGCTTATTGCTGTTTTGTTGATTTCAAGAAAGCTTTTGACACGGTACCTAGAGACAAACTATGGAATAGAATGGAGGAATTAGGCATCCCAAATGTATATAGAGCAGCTGTTCACAGATTGTATGAGAATGTTAGAGCTAAAATCAGAACAAGGGATGGTATGTCAGAATGTTTTGGTAGCGACATTGGAGTTAAACAGGGCTGTCCTCTATCTCCCACGCTTTTTGGGTTATACATTGATAAGTTGGAAGCTTGGTTAAGCAAGACGGATGGGGATGGTATTCAATTGGCAGGTTATGTGGTGAAGCTACTCTTATATGCTGATGATCTTATCCTAATTTCAAAAACAGCACATGGGTTAAGAGAACATCTGAAAGGTCTAGAACTCTTTTGTCATGAGGTTGGGATGCAAGTGAATATCACCAAGACCAAAATCATGATTTTCTCATTGAATAGAAAAGATAACCAGAATACCTTTCTTTTTGAAGGCAGCCCGCTTGAAATAGTCAAAGAATACAAGTACCTTGGGATTGACTTTCATTATAAGCTCAGTTGGGAGACTTGTCGGACGAAAAGGATACAGGGAGGTTGGAAAGCTTCTTACCTTTTACAAAATAGGTGTAGAAAAGCCGAGCTTTGGGATTGGAAAACCAAGAAAACCCTTTTTGGTTTGCTTGTTGCTCCGGTTGTACTTTATGGGTGTGAGGTATGGGGAAATAGTATGTCAAAATGCAGTTGGAGACAACTAGAAAGAATTCAAAAACATCTAATAACAAGCAGTCTCAAAGTCAAAACCACTGTCCCCTATGAAATTCTTTTAGCTGAAACAGGGTCTTTTCCATTGGAAGCATCGGCTTTAATCCGGTTGATAAGCTATTTAAAGAAGGTTGAAAACATGGATAACCACCGTTGGCCCAAAACAGCTATGAAGGAGACGCTAGAACGTAGGAAGAAAACTTGGATGAAACAAAACCACAAGTGGATGAACAAGTGGGACATCAATTTGCATGAGTGTCCTAGCACCAATAGTGAAATAAAAAGCTATGTGACTGAAAAATTCAGAACTGCCATGTGGACAAACCAGATTGGGCGAAAAAAAGCATACTACATCAAAGAGTTTAACCCGACAAAGGATCATGGTGAAAAACTTATTTAGGTGCAGATATTAAAGGGAAAGCGAGGTTGTTAGTGGCACAATTGAGGACGGGATCACATCACCTTAGATGTGAGACCGGTAGGTGGAAGATACCCAAGGAAACTTGGGAAGAAAGAACTTGTATTTTCTGCAATAAAGGGGTTGTGGAAACAGAATGGCACTTCATCATGGAATGCATTGCTTACGAGGATATCCGCACTCAACATGAAAATAGTTTGAAAGTGGACAATATGCACCAGCTATTTGAGGAAGATAAGATTAATCAGACGGCTAGCCTTCTAGTCAAACTTAACAGCAGGAGATCTGACTTGGAAAAGAGTATGAAGACAAATTAGGCCTGTTTTGTCTCGGTCCCATAGACTGTTTGGTCTCGCGGACGTCATTAAAATCTTTCATTCATTCATTCATATTACAACATATTCACTCAAATTATAAATGCTGGCCCACAACAATAATAGACTCTGCCTATTTTAACAACACTACACTCAGGGATATCAATATTTATGTGCAGAAGCAAAATTATTATTATATTTACTTTATCAGGGGAGCTTGCCTAAATGTATTATTAATACCATTAACACTATGTTCAGGACACATTACTCTTGCATCTCTTAATTGTTGGAGTCAACCACTCGAGGATAGTTAAGAGGTGTTGCCCTAAAATGCGTCCCAACTGAACACCCTAAAATTCGTTCCAAAAGCATAATGCTCTTCATGGTTGAGAACAGCGGCTGTAGTGATGGTGGCCATACTGGTGTTCGCTACTGGTTTGTTGTTTTTAATTTACTTCTATTTTCCTTATACGAAGGTCTGCAGTTAATCCTCAGATTTGGTAACCATTTGATTTAGTGGAAACACAGACTGTTTCGTTTCTTTTCTTTCTTATTCTTTTCCCAAATGTTGCAGTGCACTAAGTACTAATGCTAAAATCTAGTAATGAGCTACGAAATTATCAGAGGCTAAACAGGTTGTAAAAGACAAAAAAAAAAATGCTTAAAGAATGTCACTTATGTACATGTCTATTCTTGTTTTGATTCTTTGATAGTAAATAAGGATCATTCTAGTCTTTCTTACTGTTTAGAACAGCCATACATCTATTTAGGAATTTATCACACGTATGTCCCAAAAGAAATATTTTTTTATAAAAAAAACCCAATCGAGCCCAGTAACATGGATTCAATGAAGGCAATGAGAAATTTTGTTTATAGCCTGAAAAGAAAATAAAATAAAATTACATTCTCTCTCTGTTTTCAAAATTAACAGATAAACTATTTACAGCAAGGTAAATATTTCACAATCAAACAACATATTTGCAGCTATAGACATTATGGAAATAGTTCAAAACCACACTTATTTACTCGTACTGTATGGCAGATGGGTAACAAAAATTTCTCTTACAATATTATAATTGCTCGAATAAACAATTTTCAAACACAACATATATATTCCCATCAAATGTCATTTGAAAGGTAGAAGTATTATATACTTTCTACTTTTAACACAACTACTGTATTTACAAAACAACAGGTGCTGAGGAGTGTTCTCTTTACAATGGAACAGCCATGAAGGTTTACATATCTTAAACATTTATAATATAACTGAAACAGAATCTCATTTACTCTCTACATCAGCCTTTCGAAGTTATGGCATTCCACTCAAAGAGGCAGACTTCACCAAAGGGAAATTCTAGTAGTGATCAACAAGGAACATAAGTGTTTTTCTAACAGTGAGCTCTTCAAAACCTGCCACAATACACAAGGCACAGAAAGTTCTTTCCATAGGCCAATGGGTGTGCTCACCTCCCAACCTTGGGTTGGAAAACCAACCACCCCCAAGCTAGGAGGTAACCAAGATACCGGGTACACACAACAATAGAATAAACAACCATTTCCCACCACAATGCACAAGCAAAATACTCCCAACCAAGGTTCACACATATACTTAGGGATTCTTTATGAATCCAAGGATGGGGATAGAGGTGGACAGCACTTCCATATGGGGAGACCTATTAGCAAGTAGAAATAACCAACAACACAATCCTTCTTTTTCTCCAATCCACCCATTCAATAAAGTTCTTCATATCATACATCCTCCATACAACAATCTTCCCAAAACACCATACTATCATGAAACAATTTTGGGTACTCATACCCTCTCTTTTTTTGCCTCTCCTTCTCAAAGGAGGAACAATCTCCCCATAGAGGTTCCTACACATTCCTATCCCCCACAAGGATTCTCTTCCCACATTGGGTGAGTTTATCCTATACAACCCCAACCAACACAAGAAATGCAAAGACATGTAAATGGACAACAACCCATATAACTCATATTCTCAAACTTGCATACAAAGAGGTAAAAGAAGATAAAAGAAAACATACATAAAGATAGAGTAAGACCTACCTCAAATCCAAGCCAACAATGAGAGAGGGTTGAAGATGAGCTCCAAATCACTACTCCTTCAAGACCAAGCAAAATTTTCCTTCCTCCAAGCAATCCAAACACCAAGCCCAAAAGAAGAACCCTTTCCTTTCCTTTCCAAAGGATTCAAATAGGAGTCAAGGGTTAGAAACTCTTGGAGGAGAGTGTGACACATGTCAACCTCCTATTCACTCCCATGGACACACCTCCCCACAAGTTCTCACACATGTGTGAGAACTCTTGGGGAAGTGAAAGGCCAAAGAGTGTTCAACACTCAACAAGGTTTTCAAATCTCATAAATGAGATTTTGGAGCCAACACTCCAATCCCATCCCCAAAATCCGTCACCCTTCTTGATGGCTAATTAAGAAGGGTCACAACTTGCAATTTTGACAAGTTATGGGTTTGATTTGACCCCTAACCCATAGGTGACTATCCCAGGGGTTAATTGAGGGCCAATTAACCCAATTTAAGGATTAATTAAACCTTTGAAAACCCTCAAAAGAGAAATTGAAATTTTAACATAATAAAATAATTCCAACATGTCCCAAAACCCTCAACAAAAGTTTGATTGACCTTAAAACAAAATCTCAATATTCAACATTAAATATTTTTAATCACAAATTAAAATACAACACAAGGGGCTATGGTCCATTCTTCATGGACCATAGTGGCTTCACTAGGCTGACACAATCGGGTACCCTTGGTTACCTCCAATCCCATTGGCCATGGGCGTGTACCTGCACACTCAATTTCCACATGTCAAAATATCCAATGCATGATAATCAATAATTAAATCATAAATTCATATGCATATATTTAGCACAATCTAACTCTGAATCAATAAATTCAATATCTATAATCATTCTTCCTCTAGCAATAACATATTTTATCAATTCATGTATAGTCATGGCATAATAAAGAAATCACATCATCACTAAATTAAATTTAGCATCCTATCAATTCCATCTCATTTTAAAACAATTGTCCATTTCAATCATGATAACCAAATCATATGAGCATATCAATAAAGGAAGCATAATGTGCATATAATCATCATAGCATCATAAGCATAAAACAAGCATAACATCAAGAGTCTATGATCATCCAAAATAGTCCAAAACACATAGAGTATCAACATGATCGAATCAAAATATGGCCAAATGGTGTATCAAATGGTAGGCCTCACAAGAATATAAAAAGAATATGGTGGATAAACAAAGCACACTTCTATTTGAAAGGAAAATAAATGAATTAAAATTGCATCATGGTCATATAGGCCACTTACATGTTTGCAAATATTATCTTTGATATCTCTCATCATTATGAATTTGGTCCATCAAGAGGTTTGAATTTATAGAACTTTTTCACCTTTTAAGTTAGCAAGTGCCTTAAACAATGTCTCTAAACATCACCTTCACAAATTTAGACATCCAAAAGGAAAAGGTGAGCAACTCTTTGGGAACAAATTTTGTTAGATAATTCACACACATCCCAAATAAATCTTGTGTAGTAGATTAAGTTTGTAATATTAAAGATTGACCTTATAGGACTTGAAATCAACCCATATGGTTTTATAGTAGTTTAGACTACAAGACATTCTTCAAATGGTGAAGGATAATTTCATGATAGTGAAAAATGATTTTAGACAATATCAACATCATTATTCCATATGAATTGATCCTAGACTTGAGTCCCTCTATCCTCTTATTTAATTATCATATTTATTTTAGTTTCAATTATATAAGTTAAGTATTTGCTAATTGATAACATTTATTTAATGAGCCTAGAAAAATTCATGTCAACTTTTATTTTATTAGTCATCTTAACATTTTCTTAAATAAATTAGGGTCTCCCATTAGGGTTTTCTTATTTCTTCATTACTTTATTTTAGATTAATTTTTCTAATTGCTCATCTTTCATATCAAATTTACCTAGGGTTTTATTGTGCCTTTGTGTGTTCATTCATTGCTCAATTTATTCAAAGGTTTTTCTTACCACTGCTTGATTTTATTGCCTACCCTATCCATCCTTATTTTATCATTTAGGGTTACATTTCAAACTTGTTTTAGATTTAATTATTTATTTATTTTTAATTTTTCTCTCAACCCTTAATTTATTTCCACCCATTATTTTATTCTTTAGTATTTTAAGTTTTTTTACATGCTACTAACTCCTTCACCTCATATCCCTTTGTGAAGTAGTGCACACTTAAATACTTAAATTATTCAATCCACTAAAAATGGAATACCTATTGATGTTCTTGTAAGTACTGTAGACATGCAAAACTAACATTCTGCATTTGATCAGGTTCATTCATCAACCGAACTGGATGTTGCATTATATCCATTCATCACCTTAAACCATTCATTAAATAATCTTATAAACATCATCAGTCAACCTTCATTTTGCATCATCCATTTAATTAAATAAATCAGGACTTTCTTTAAATCAAATCTTAAATCATATTTCATCCTTTTTCTGATTTAAATAAATCAGAAATTTAAGTCCAAAATGTCAACTCACCTAATCAGCATTAATCAGCATAATCATCATCTAATCCTAATCTAATGCTAATCCCATCCCACTTGCACAATAAATCAATTTTATTGATTTATTAAAATCTCATTTTCTTTCAACATGACAAGTCAAACAGGGTATTTATTGCTCTTCTTTCTTGTCCCCCTCTCAAAATTTATTGCAAATTTGAATTCAAAATTTCCCCCTCTTGGGCACTCTTCCCAAATCTTGCATATACATCAACTAATCACATGATGACAAGTGTCCTCAACTCATTGGCTTGTTTTGATCCCACATTGGTCCCTCTTCAACACTTGGCATTTTGAAAATCTTTAAATAGGTGCATCATCCTCAAGCAAATCCTTCACAATTTCATGCAAGGTTACTCTCTTCATTTGAGATTTGATCTTGTTTATCATCACTCCACCATCTTCATTGCATTTTCAATTTGAGCTTTGATCAAGGATTGGGAAAGGGTCACTAGCACATGTGACACCAATCCAACTATGGAATAGGTAACTTGTGATTGTTTTCATGATGCTTGTAGCTTTCTTTCATCTTTTTGTTGCATGTTTTAAGCATTTTACAAGGTATTTCATAGAGGTATTTTGTTAAATTTGTGAAGTACTAACCCCTATATGACTTTAGTTTTTGCAGATTTAAAGGGATGCCTACATTTGGCGCTAGAAGGAGGGCTCCTTATATATATTTAACATGCGTATATATATGTTGAAACATTCAAGGAAACAAGAACACTCTTTATTGAATCTGAGTTTTGAGTAATCTGCATATCTTTTTATCTTGGATCTGTATGCTTTCATTTTGGCACAGGCAAGGAAATACGTTGTTTCTTTCATTAATATTGCTATCTTTGTTTGCCACACTTTGTCTACCTTCTCTAGCTAATAGAGATTGTGCACCGTATCCCTTTGGATTCACCATTTACTCCTGATTTCTCATTGTTTGAAACTGATTTCTGTCATTGAATGCGCTATATACATCTTACAGCCTTTCATGAGGGCACCATCACTGCATTTCCCGAGATCACAATTCTTTAAAGCTTTTAATTTTCTGAGAAAACAATGAAGCGACCTTACTTTGTTCTTATGGGAATTTGGCATAATATATCTTAGTTCATGTTTTCTTCTTCCATATAGAGATTTGGGCTCAACACAAGGTGTTCTACCAGCACGCAGCTAGCTTTAACAATGAATAACATTTTAGCTAATGCAAGAGCATTCTATTCTTTTCCACACGCATTAGTTTTGATTATATTAATTTGGCAAAGGATGATTTGAGTTGCTAAAAAATAGTCATAATGTTTTGATGTCGCAATGAAGAGTGTGAAGCTGCATTGAGATAATTTCCATATTTCCTCTCTGTGTCCAGGGGAAAGGACTGTGGTCATTGGCCTTACACCTGCGCAAGTTGCCCTGATACTGCGCCAAGCTTTGTAGGGAAGTCAAGTAAGACATCGGTCACATCTCCGAGAACTACTTGACATCCACGACATTCAGCCAGACTGGAAGCAAAGTCAAAACATTTCCCAGCAGATGGCGGAGTTCCCCTATGCGCTAAAACAATTGGATGGCGGATCTCCCCTACGCGCTAACTCCTCCCAGCAGATGTTCTCTTAGTCGATGCTCATATCTCCTTAGAAAAGAGATATATTCTGATTTATTAGCTAGTGTTGGGATGTTATAATTTCATCAAATAGATAACGTGGAAAACTGTGCTTTCTAATGCTGATTATAATAACCTCTCTTATTTACATGTTCTATTGCCGATTATGCTAATTATATTAACATCGTTGAGCTCTTTCAGTAATTTAAGATCTTATTTGATTTTAACATAGCCTAAATCTGAATATTTATTTCCTTGTACATACTAGTATAGATAGACTGCGTACCTTCTCACATTGTGTATTAAGAAATCTGCTCTTTTGATTGACTTTGAGCCTTTTATTAATGATAAGTACATATAGATCTAGTATTTTTTATATGAATTCATTATTTTCTGACTATGACTGACTGGCTTTCGAGATATCTTACCAAGCTACTCTTTTAT